>BQNB010009506.1:0-86632 GCA_026074375.1 Tanacetum coccineum | reverse complement strand
CAATTTAGGCAGATTCAAAAGGTTTATAATAGAAATCGTTTGAGAAACTATTGTGTGTTCTTCTAAGTACTGCCAACTAGATTCCGCATAGTTAATAGTATATCAGTGTTTCATTAAGGAATATCGATCCTACAATCAATGCACATCCTAAAAGAACCATCCTTTTTCTTAACGAACAATACTGGCGCTCCCCAAGGCGATGAGCTTGGTCGAATGAAACCCTTGTCTTGGAGTTCCTTGAGTTGTCCTGACAACTCCTCCAATTCAGAAGGTGCCAAACGATAAGGAGACTTTGCTACCGGCGTTGCTCCGGGGATTAACTCAATCCAAAACTCAATTTCCCGAATAGGCGGTAATCCAGATAGATCATCCGGGAATACCTCAGGAAAATCTCTTACCACAACAATCTCTTCCTGTTTCTTATCACTAGCCTTAGCACTCATCAACAATCTCGCTTTCTCTTCCGGTCTCTCTCCTACTACTCTAAGCACCTTGCCATCCGGTAGTGGTATCCTTACTACCTTCTCATGAAAAATTATTTCAGCCTTATAGTTAGACAACCAGTCCATACCTATAATCACGTCAAAACTCCCATGTCCAAAATGCATCAAATCGATGTCAAAGACACGACCCTTGATTTCCAGTTTGCAACCCTTAATAACTTTATCAATCTCTACTAGCTGCCAGTTAGCTATCTCAATCTCATATCTGAAACCTAAGTCATTGGGTTCTAAGCCTAACAGAGGTATAAAAGTAGTAGAAACAAAACTATAGTCGGCACCAGAGTCAAATAAGGTAGTGGCAAAATGATTGTTCAAAGTAAATGTACTCGTCACAATGTTTGGATCCTGGCGAGCTTCCTCTGCTCCTAACATGAATGCCCGACCCCTATCCTGGTTCCCTTGGTTTCCACAACCCTGACCCCCGTTATTAGCAGCAACTTGATTTGGACATTTTTCTTCTGGGCCTCGTGCCCTATTCAATCTAGGACAAGCTGACCTAACATGGTCGGTACTCCTACACTCATAACATGCCCTAATAGTTGGGTTTCTAGCATTGATAGGATTCACATTCCTCGGCACACCTCTACAATCCCTTGCCAAATGTCCTAGGCGGTTATAGTTGAAGCATGTGCGACAAGGTCCACCGGGTACATGGTAGGAGTTGCAGGTGGTACACTTGGGCCAAGTACCCGTATTCTCTCTTCCTACAGGGTTTACAGTGGTAGCAAAAAACATTCCTAGTCCTAGTCCTCTTATTATCATCCCTTCCACTCCTATCCTTGCTAGGTTCCCCTGTTGATCCCACGCCTTGATCGAGTCTTTATGATATAAAGAGTTTGTTACCTTGGAAGAATCCAAAATAACAAGGATTGAGACTTTGTATGTATACCAAAGTGTATGCGGAATCTACACTTTGATACTCTAGAGAAATTTATGAATGGAACAGTAATGATCACAAACACACAATGAACACAAAACTCACTGCTTCAATATTATTAAATAATACGAGTACTCTTTAAGTACTGGGGTTACAAACCTTGAAGCTATTACAAATTCTCTCTAAAACTATCTCTTAAAGTTCTAAGTTTACACTACACTTGGGATCTCCTTTTATAGAAATACAAGGAGCCCTTTACAAAGATATCAGCCTATCATTTAGGTTCAGTTACAATTCAAATATAAATATCCGAAATACTCTCCATGCATTCTTATCTTCAGTTCATCAGCTTTGACCATTTAGCAGTACTAACCTCTTCTACTAGCAGTATTAAGTAACCTTGGCAGTACTAACTTTGTACTGGCAGTACTAACTCCTTTAGTACTGTTGGCAGTATTAAGTCATATGAAGATTTATTCCTAACAATCCTCCCCTAAACTTGTGATTGATCCATTTCCCACAGCCTCATCTGTCAGTGCACCAAAAATCTGCACTGCCTTCTGCATAGTATTTGGCTCTATTGCTTCCACCATCCCGCGGATTTGTAGAGCAAGGCCATACACATACCTCTCAATCATCCTACTCTCAGGAGTCACCAAATGTGGAACTAACCTAGCCAACTCATGAAACCTATCAGTATACGCAATGTGGCCAGCCCCGACCATGGCGTGATTCCACAACTCAGATTCCAACTTTTGCATCTCATGACTAGGAAAAAACCCTTGTATCATCATAAACTTAAAGTCATTCCATGACATACTAACAGCAACTTCCCGACTTAGCGTGCAGATCTGAGAGTTTCACCACGTTAAAGCCTTACCCACAAATGAACCAGCAGTGTATTTTACTTTTTGGTCAATACTACAACCACTCATATCATGCACAGATTCCATTTTTTCAATCCAACGAGTAAGAACTACAACACCTCCCTTACCATCATATTCCTTAGGGTTACAAGCTAAGAACTCCTTATATGAACATGTTTTCCTGAACGTTCTCATTAGCCACATTACCATTTTTATTTCCAACATTTCCTCGGTTACTAACCTGAGCCAACATGGCGGGTAAGATGTTCTGCAATTGTTGGGCAATGATCGTTGAGAAGTCGGGTGCACCCCCATTGGCTCTCTCTACATTCCCATTGACTCCCTCTACACCCCTATTAGCTCCCACACCTTGGTCATTTCCTTGACCATTCAATTCATCAACACCATCATCATTACCTTCCCTAGGTCTTCTACCCCTTCCACCACTACCAACCCGTTCACCCATTCCCCCTCCTAGTGATTCGACAGCAGGCCGGCCAGCACTTTGGGTCCTCATCCTTGGCGACATTATCTATACGAGGGAGAACATGGGCAACGTTAGGTAAGTGGGAAGACTAATATATATAGAATATCTTACTATATATACCGATATACACATAACACCACCCTACGGTGTCAACATCGATGTGTGTGAACCACAATACCAAGTATGAGTGAGTTGTGATACGCTTATAATTACGTTGGCCACCGTATTTATATTCGCATCCTTTCCCATTCATATTCAATATTGAGCCCACCCATTTCAATGACTGACATAACTAAGGAACCAAACCATGAACACACAAAGGCACACAAAAGCGGAACACCGTGCACATAGATCCTATATGCGACTAAATGACGAATCTTAGGTTATAGTCTAGGACAATCCACCTAGTTCTCTATAACCTTGGCTCTGATTACCAATCTGTCATACCCCGACAATGGCAGAAACTCAGGAATGCAACATAATGATCAATCATAATACAAGATACAAAATAGAGAAAACTACATTGCATAAACTCCAAGTGCTATAAAGACCATCAACCTTGAACAACTCAAATGATGTCCCAAATCACAACTAAAATCTACAATCTCTTACAATTATTCCAATGCCCTCACAGGGGACCAAAATCCAAACTTATTCCATAACATCCAAAACTAGAATCAAAACAACAAGCAAGCAAGACTTTAAGCGAAATTCCACTCGAGATACTTATAAGTCTGCTATCAATCACCAAACTACTCTTATTTCACTTCACCTAAAAATGATACTCGAAAACGTCAACAATAATGTTGGTGAGCTCGTAGGTTTGACCTTAAACCCAAAAGCTGTGCCAATATTTCAACAGTGGACAATAGTGCTATAAGACAGTGAATATAAGCAAACAACCTTAGCATCACCTCTAATCAATAACCATATGTCACTTACGCACCTAAAGGACCTACTAGCTGGAGCACTAAAATTAAGGTAGGACCACACACAAACCTGGGTAGGCGTACTCATCCGCTCTAATAATCACACAAACACTGGGTAGGCGTACCCATCCGCTCCAAACAATCATGCAACACATTATATTCACATAGCAAGCATAAGCACATAACTTGTCCCAAAAACAAAACCACATTTCGCATAGATCAATTCAAAACATTTCAAAACACATTAAGTATCATTTTCTCCCAACGGAAAAAACAGTAAAAAGTGGGGCTACGAGAACTCACCTCAAGCAAGTCTTTAGCTACCCAATCTCAATCACACAAGCAATTGCAACAACGCCCGCACACGACCTAGTCCAGTTAATGTCCCAATTTAATCATCCAATTCCAAAACAATCTTCACGTTTGATGCATAGAGTTTAGACGCATTGTACAATTTTCCAAAATAGTTTTTAGTGGTGTGATGGTTGACGACTTAGCTCCACAATCATATCAATCTCATTCTCCGATAATACATACTTATACTATTTAGCGTAAATAGATAAGTAATATAATAAATATTTATAATTATTAATTATAAATATATCTCGACAAGTCCATTCGGTAAACCTTAGCCACTTCAAAATAATCATTGTACGGTTGAAAATGAAACGTTTACCCATAATAAACACTTTAAAGAAGTTTCGAGAAAAATTGTATTTTTCGTCTTTTAGTGAATTTATTAAATAAATAAAATAATTAAATATTATTTTATTATTTAAAAATCAAAAATCATGTTTTTAAGAAAAATTTTAAGTATAAACTTTTTACAAATTTTAACATGACTCGTACGTTTATACAACGTTTTCCAAAGATTCAAACCTTATTTTCAACATTTTTCACAAATTCGACACTTTTCGACAAAATTCCAAAATCTTCATCGTTAACGCTTACCAATACATTTTCTCCAAAATATCATTCAATATCACTTCGTAAATACATTTCCACTTTCAAAAGTCCGTCAAAATTCTCATAACTACTAAATATCGCTTATTGGGCCTTAAGGCCCAACAAGGGTCCATTAGGACATTTATAAGTCCAAAATACGATCCAAGTCCAAAACCAAAGTCCATTTACATATATAAGTATAAACTTATATGTAGAAATAATTCGGACCACAATAAGCTCCTTCATTAAGCCGCGGCTCAAACGGGCTTATTGGGTCGTGAGTCCATAAACTCCAAAATACGTATATTAAGCTTTAAGATAAGCTAATAGCTACGTATCGCATTTGGTTACTACCAAAAGCCTTAAAAATAGTCCACAAACATACGCCATAACACAAAATAATCAAAAATCACTTCCCTTGTGATTACCAAACAAGCCGTGAGCCATAAGATCAAAATAAGCCAACAAATGCTTAAAAATAAGCCCGCAATAAGCTATACAAGCTATTATAAAAAATAAGCTATCTAGCAATATATATTATTCAACCATCACGACCAAAACATCAAAACTACAAAATTCCCCTTTTTCCTTTTTACTATTCACGAACCAAACACCCCTTTAATCATCCGTTTCGTTTCCAAAAATCGATTTTCACAACGATCAACTTATACAACTAACATCTATGCATCAAAATAAACCGAAAGGGACAAACAAAATTTAAATTTGAAAACTTACAAGAAAATCTTCAAATTTGTAGATTTCGACACGAACCAGACAACCTAAACGTTGTTTAAATGAATAACCAAACGCTAGAATCAACCCCAAATATTTATGTCTTCATGTTTTCTTGATCAATCTTCAAATATTTATGTGTTTCTTGTTTGTTTTGTGTTCGGCCGGATATACACACAAAAGTGTATGTGGTTTTTTTAAATGAAAAATGATGAGGAAATGATCTTAGTGGAAGCATATTTGTGTATAAATGGGACAAGCTTGCTAAAAAAAGACATGTTGTTCCCTTCTCTTGCTATGACCGGTCAAGGGATCCAAGGGAGTCTCGGGCCTTTCTTTTCGTGTCGGGATCACTTAAATGCTCATAAACTCAACCGTAAAATTTACCCCAAAGTTAATTAGCATTTTTATTCACTTTAAAAACACTTTTCCATTAACCTAGAGTATTCATATGACATATTTTCACTTTAAACCCTTCAAAACTCAATTTGGACATTAACGGACGTGTTAGTCTCGCTTTTCGGTATTTCTCAAAATTCACGGGTCAAACCACCCGGAATACACGTAACACAATAATACCTTCCAAAAAGAATTATTAAACACAATAAACCACAATTTATCACATATCTCATAAAAATCATCGCCGTCAACACGGTACAAATTCTAAATAAACTAACAAAGTCAAATAGTCAAAGGACTATAAATAAAATATTCAAAACACAAAAGGGCAAAGGTTACAGCAATACATTAGCAATCATAGTAGTCATAGCAATTAAGTCATACCGACCATTCACAATGGTCCCAGCGCTTATAGTCCTCCGAATCTATCGCCTACCAGTTGGAGCTACATAGGTCGGCAAAATAGTTCTTAGTTCTTAGTTATGTACCCAATAGCATGCATGAACATATACAACGGCATTCACATACGTAATTATAGGCACATAGCATTGTCCAAAAGCATAGAATTAGTTTTAGCACAGAAGTAAAACAGTTTGAATAGGTTTGAGTATCATTTACCCCTAAGGAAAATAGTTTGAAAATGGAGCTATGAGAACTCATCTTCAACAAGGATGAATAGTATCTGAGAATAAGATGGTCAAACAACAGCGTCCAGTCACGACCTAGCAATTTGTCCTACTTAGATATATGTTAGAAATGTGTATTTGAAATTGATGCATAAGAGTTTTGAAAACGTTTGTATTACTATTTTTAGTATTATTGGTTGTGTGGTGTTGGCAAGTTAAACTCGAAGAAAATACATTGAAGTATATACATTAGGTATTATATACTTATACTATTTAAAGAAAATAGATAAGTAGAGCAAATAAGAAATAAATACATAGACAGTAACAAATTAGAAATATATTCCGGCAATTTACTCAGTAACTTCCAAGTTATCTAGTTTAGAGGGATGGGTTCTAGAGAAAACCATATTTTGCTGGAAAACCTAGAAAACCAAACAAATGCACTAAAAAAACTAAACATATGCCCTAATTTTTTCGAAAAGAGTTGCCGCACAGTTAGGGCATCTGTTTAGTATTTTTAGGGCATCTGTTTGAGTTTTCTGGGTTTTTCATCGAGATTAGGTTTTCTCACGATCCCATTCCCTAGTTTAGATGTATAAACTATAAGTATTTACACGTGTTAAATATATGAAATAAATATTTTGAGTTTTATAATTTATTAAATTATAAAATATATTTTTCGTCTTTTAGTCGATTATTAAAAAAATAATATATTATTATTTCGTCTTTTGTCGGATCTTTAAGAAAATAACTTTTAGTAAAAATATTTCTAAGTATAATATTTTTATAAAATTTCAGTATGACCCATTTGTTTATAAAATATTTTCCAAGGTCCTACCTTATTTTCAAACACTCTCCTTCAAATAAATCTATTTCTGACAAAATGCCAAAATCTACGTTCAAGTGACGTTTTAGCAAACACATTTTTCACAACGACTATTTTGGCTACCCTAAACTTATATAAGTATAAATCGGTTAAAATCCGTTTTAAACGTTTAAGCTTACTAGTTTTTCACATGTTGGGCCGTAATGCCCAATGTTAATCCAAAATCCTTAGTTTTAGTCTTTAGTCCATAATAAGCCCAATAACAAGTTTACTAGTTAGCCCAATAGCGAAAAATCCCATAATATCAATAAGCAAAAGTGCCAAAGTCAAATTAGCAAAGTTGTAAATCAACAAAATAAGCCGAACAAAAAGCCTCAAAAATAAGTCGAAGACCATTGAGCCTTAGTTGGGTCGTGGCTTGTATAAGCCCAAACTACACTTCCAAAAGTATATTAAGGCCAAAATAGAATCAATAAGTTATAAGATACATGAATAAGCACTTTAGTATTAAAATAAGCCAAACCAAAAAGTCATGAAAATAAGCCGAGGCTCACGAGCCCAAGCCTAAGCCGCGGTTGGGCTTGGCTTGTTGGGTCGTGACCCTATAAGCCCAAAAATAAGCTATACAGGCTTGTAAATAAGTCAATAAGCTACAAAGTACTTTTAGTTCTCGAAATAATCCACGAAAATAAGCCGAGACCACGTGGGCCCCAATCCATGCCACGGTTGGGCGTGGACTTTGGGCTGAGCCATCTCAAGCCCACGATATGCTATATTAAGCACTTGTGTGGTAATTAATAAGCCAAATAAGCTATAAACTATATTACAAAAATAGGCTATTTTACCAACATAACCACCACATTAAAATGACATTTTCCTTGTTTTCCTTTTTCTTTTCATTCGAACTAAACGCACCCTTATAGATCATTTTGTAAATTTTTAGCTTTCGATTTTAGAAAACTAATTGTACAGCTAGTGTTTATGCATCATTAGACTACAAAAGTATAAAGATTAGTAAAATTTAGAGACTTACAAAGTAGGGTTTTTAAGAGGAGATTAGAGCTTAATCCAAACAACCCAACATTGTTTTTATATATCCACGACTAATAGAATCAACCCGGATGTGTTTAGGCCTTCATGTTCTTGAACAAAAGTGAAAAAATGAATGGTTTATGTGGGTGTGTATGCGTCCGATCAAGAGAAAAAAGGAGGAGGAAGAGGATTTTTCTTTTGTTTTGGTGATGGGTGTGTGTTTTTGAAATAAGATAAGGCTAAAATGAGATGCATGCATGGACAAGGTACCTAAAATGGTGCATTGTTGTCTCCCTTTGGAGTGGTCGGTCGAACTAGAATCCTAGGAGGAATCCTAGTTGAATTTTTTGTCATCTTGTTGGGATATGTAGCGTCTAGTCCGTGACTAACGAAACCCCGAGAGTTTATGTTTCTTAGTAAGTGTTAAAAATTAAGTTTTAGTAGTATTAAAATAAAAAAGGAATTAATGTCATAGTTTTAATGTTTTACTTTGGTGTAGCCAGTAAGATTGGTCGTGCCGGAACGCGTCGTTTGCCGTTTTAAGCTGTTTGCGAGATAAATCTCCCAGTAAATTATCAAATATAGATATAATCATCCAAAAAGAGATAATTCAAGAAATAAATGAACTATTGAGTGAATAAACTATAAATTAACTACCGATAGCATGGTACTGTTCTGACAGAAATAACAAAAGTCAATAAAACAGAGAACTAAATAGAATATCATGAGTATGGAAAATCCACAAAGGTTACAGTCTACCCCCCTTAAAAAGAATTTTGCCCCTAAATTCAACTAGTGCTAGAGCTAAAGAGATGTGGGTATTTGAGTTTCATTTGATCCTCACTTTCCCAATTAAATTAGGGGCCTCGTTTTGAATTCCATCGAACCTCAACGATATGAATTCTACTCTGCTTTAACTTCTTGATTTTACGCTCTAGGATTTCTACAGGCTCTTCTACAAAGTTCAACTTAGCATCAACTTGGATTTTCTCTAAAGGTACATGAAGGGTTGGGTCAGCCAAACATTTCTTGAGGTTCGACACGTGGAACGTGTCGTGAACACTGGTTAGTTCTTGAGGTAATCTTAGTCTGTAGGCTACTGGACCGATCCTCTCAGTGATCTCAAAGGGTCCAACGAACATAGGTGCTAGCTTGCCTTTCTTTCCAAAGCGTACAACACCTTTCCAAGGTGTCACTTTGAGCAGGACATGATCACCTACATTGAATTCCAAAGGCTTCCTACATTTTTCGACATAACTCTTCTGACGATCACGTGCAGCTTTTAGCCGATCCTTGATCTGGGAGATCTTCTCAGTAGTTTCCTGCACTATCTCGGGTCCAATTAGTTTTCCTTCTCTCATTTCTGCCCACAGAATGGGTGAGCGACACTTCCTCTCGTAGAGTGCTTCAAACGGTGCGCATCTCACACTAGAATGGTAGTTGTTGTTGTAGGAGAATTCAACCAATGGAAGATAAACATCCTAACTTCCTCCGAAGTTGATGACGCATGCTCTAAGCATGTCTTCCAAGGTATGAATGGTATGGTCGCTTTGACCATCAGTCTGTGGATGGTAAGCCATACTCATGTCCAAACGTGTTTCTAATGCCCCTTGCATCGATTTCCAAAACCGAGACGTAATGCGATTATCACGGTCGGATATTATCGAGATCAGCACACCATGCCTTGCCATGATTTCATTGAGGTAAAGCCTAGCTAGCCTATCCATCTTAAAGTCCTCACGAATGGGTAGGAAATGAGCAGACTTAGTCAAAATGTCTACAATGACCCAGATTGAATCATGCCTACTTCCAGTCCTTGGCAATATTATGATAAAGTCCATGGCTATTCTCTCCCATTTCTACCCAGGGATCTCAGGTTACTGCAGTAAGCCGGATGGACTCTGATGTTCAGCTTTAACCTTTGAACAAGTCAAGCACTTGCTGACATACAAAGTTATATCCCTCTTCATCCCTGGCCACTACATGTCTCTAAGATCATAATACATCTTATCTGTTCTTGGGTGTACAGAGTACCTTGACTTATAGGCTTCGTCCATTATTAGGGTTCTTACACCACCTGTCAAAGGAACCCATATTCGATCCATGTAATACAATGCTCCATCATTCCTATGATCTATCTGTTCGTCTAGCCCTTACAGCATTTATGATGGTGCATTAACGACCTCAAATGCTTCATTCTGAGCCACTAGTATCATACCATGGATACTTGACTGAATGGTCATGTTCATAGTTTGAACTCTCCTAGGCTTGATTATCTCATTTCTACTTAGTGCATCGGCTACTACATTTGCCTTACCAGGATGGTGGCGAATTTCGCAATCATAATTGTTGAATAGCTTTATCCAACGACATTGACGCATATTCAGCTCTTTCTAATTAAAGATATGCTGGAGACTCTTGTGGTCGGTGTATATGATGCTCTTCGTCCCGTACAAGTAGTGTCTCTAGATCTTGAGAGCAAATACAACTGCACCTAGTTCCAGATCATGGGTGGTGTAATTCTTTTTGTGGATCTTCAATAGTCTAGAGGCATAAGCAATCACTTTGCCCCTTCGCAGCAGCACATATCCCAGGCCTTGGCATGACACATTACAGTATATCGCGAAGTCTTCTAGTCCATCGGGGAGTGCTAGATTAGGTGCATTACATAACTTATCCTTCAAGGTCTGAAATGCCATCTCTTGTTCATCTCCCCAAATATACTTCTTGTTATTTTGAGTCAAAATGGTAAGTGATTTGGCAATCTTAGGAAAGTTAGCGATGAATCGTCGGCAATATCCTACTAAACTTAAGAATGACCGGACTTCTGTTGGTAACTTAGGGGCTTCCTAATTCTTAACAGCTTCAATCTTGTTGGGATCTACATGGATGCCATCACTATTGATGCGGTCGTCGTACGACTTCAACAAGAAGTTTTACAACTCCCTAGGCAGAGTACCTAACCGTTATAGTAGTAGTATAGGCAAGACTCGAGGGTTGTTATCGTTCTCCAGGGGAATAGGTTGGGAAGGCTTGATCATTGTTCAACAGGATTCTAGGGGTTGAGAGAAGATTATTTTTGTGTTTTTATATTTTATAGAAAGTAAGTAAATCTATGGTTTAAGAGGTTGGTTTGTTTAACTATTAACTAAACTACTATCTAATCTACTGGTGATAACTTTATGATAATTAAATGTATTTACTTAATCATGCATTACTTATCAGTTTGCTTCTCCTAATCCTGTTGCCTTGTCACACTTGTGATGATTTGTGTAAGTATTTCCTAGGTCATGAACGGATTACACGAACCCGCCGTCTATTTAATATTCCGTTAAGGCAACGCACAAGTAAGGTAGTATAATGACTATTACAAGGCCCATAAGATTATATTAAATGCTTGTAAATATCCTAAGAGGCATAAACCATATAAGGTGTAGGGGGGATTGTCATGAAGTACTATTACCTGATGTAGCCTTTCTATTTGCACTGCATTTCCTTAGACGTGTTCTACAACGATACAAGACAAAAAGCTGGTTTTCTAAAGCCTAATAAGCACATTATCAACAAGAAGCAGCAGTATAGGATCTACAATTGACTTTCATGCAATTATAAGCAAATAAAAGGGGGTTTAGGCTCGCATGTTATAAGGACAGAAAAGAAACATAGATTAATCACAAATAATAGAACAATTGATTGGATAATGATAACACTCTTACGTGATTAAAAACAAGGAATTCGAGGTAGTTAAAAAAGGGTTTTGAGGGCCATAAGAACAACTTTAAAGCTGCTAAAAAGACTCGGGTTCGTCTCTTCCCAAAAATTTATCTAAAGTTGACACTTAAAACCCTAAAAATCGGTTTTATCTTTATAGAGATATCGTGGCGCGGCGTCGCTTTATAGTCCTAATGTCACTCGCTACGTGGATATTCTAGAACCTCTTTAGGTCGACCACGTCTATGGACGTCGTCGCAAATTCAGACGCCGTTAAATCGATAGATCATGACGGGGACGCTTTATGCTTGCGACGCGTCTCCACGCTCTTAAGCATACTTCTTCTGGATTTGGTTTGTAGGTCAGTAATCTTTGTTGTTTCTTCTCAAATGAGCCTAAGTCTCGTGTATTTCCTCCAATATGCCATCAAGTGCTAAAACTGGAAAACAATTGATTAAGAAACATAATCTTGGCATATTTGCAGATTTAGGGGTTAAATGACCACAAAATAGTAAACCTCATTAAATACACCTCACTTGGATTGCTTGTCCTCAAGCAAATGGGCTTTTCTACCTAGACAATAGCAATATTAGGGTCATTTAACCTACTCTCTAAAAGCATTTTACAACACAGCCTTCTAGACCTCGTAATTAAAAGCACGGAAAGTATATACTAGCACCTCACATAAGTGTTTGGGATTCTCTCTTTCACTCGAGTGTATAATAAATTATAACATAATGAGGAAAAGGAAAATCAACACTTATTACTTGTCATAACATATAAATTACCATAGGCTTGGTAAAGGATCAAACCTCCACCGCTAGGCGCAAGCATTATTCATTACTATCTAAGAGGTCTTTTAAAGGGTTGTGAGGTATAGGTGTAAGATAACATATATGGAAATAGAAACGGATGGGATACATTTAGGTGGCTTTGGGTGAATTTGGAGTGGAAGGGTTAGCTAATTATTTATACGAATACACGTTGGTTTGGTTGCTAAGCCAAGAACTCAAACAAAGATATACAAACTCTACAAAACTCTACATCAATCTCTTTTCTTTTTCTTTTCTGTTTTTCTCTTTTTTTCTTTTTTTTTCAAATAACATAATACGTCACATGGGGCTTATAGATGCACCCCTACACTTGAAATTTTACATAACTTTACAAGAAAACTATTATATGACCCGAATTGAGGTGGATCAACATAACATGGAGCTTATTGTGCTCTATCGGGGGTAATAAATTACTTCTTCCCTAATTCTTCATAAGATGAATACTACCATGAATCTCAATCGTCCCAAAACTGTATTTACAAGGATAAGGACTTAGCAACCGTGTACTCAATAATTAACTTAGGTTAAAACAATAATGTACTAAAAGCGAGTACATACAAGGTAGGCTAAGGCGATTTGGGTATAACATTTGGTTTATGGGTGACAATGCTCTTCATTAATAGTCTGGAATCCACCAGAAAATTATGAGAATCATGAAAAAGGATAGGCTCGGAGGGTTGTACTAGGGGTATCCTGCACTAAAAATGAGTGCATGGCAAGGGTGTGGGGTAGTTATATGATCGAGGTGACCATCATAACAATTACAGGTTTAAAACATGAGTTAATCCTAGTGCCTCTTATCTAGCAAATCCTAATACTCACTATGCGGTCTCGGGATGCATCACAAATACAAGTTCTAGAATTTAATATACTACCGGTACACTCATATAATTTAATACCGATACCAATGTTCTAAAAAAGGCGACCTAGACCACACGTACACATCCGTAACGACGGAATAGACACGTATGAATGCATTTAAACCTTAACTCGAACAAGCTAAAGGTATAAATTATCTTGGGTATCAATAATGGATACCCGAATTCCTATAGATCTAAAGGCGAACCTCACATTTTTGGGATGGAATTTTAAGGGTTTTTGTGCTAGTCATACACATTCCTATCCATGAGACGCTATTAATATTCGGTTTTCGTCGGTATGTGTCATAAAAAATTTTAAATTTGGGTCAACATTACCTTTTTATGCTATGTTTTGATATATTACCCATTATTTTAAGGAACAAAGCAAATGACAAATGAAGGAATAGTTTCTAAGGCTTATTCCCCTCCCTACACTTAAGTTGAACATTGTCCCTAATGTTCTATAGAAGTATCCATAAAAACAAATAAAGAGAAAAGAAAACAAGTAAAAGAAACTAGTACTCCCCTGGTTTGCTCAATAATGGAGAAGAAACATGCGATAACTGGTTAAATCGTCCTCCAAGAGTCGTCTAATGAAAACATCCTAAGATCTTCCAAGCTTCTTCTTGTCAAATATAACCTATAAATCAAAGACAAAGACAACTACACCAATCGTAAAATCCATAGGATAGATATAAATACAATAAGAGTTTAGGGTTTCGACTCTATGAAAGCAGTAAAGATAGGATGAGAGTAATGATATAATTATAGGTTTATGCAGGTTTACAAAAGAATTACAAATCTTAAATATTGCACATTTTATTTTCCAAAAATACTTAAAGATTTTTGAATTTTCACATTACTGGAGACGCGACGCCGTCGGGTTTTATCCCGACGCCGTCTCCAGGCACTGTGAAAAATTCCTCTTCGTTTTTACTGAGAAATTTCCTGCACGCAATTTTATTAGTCAAATCTGAAGAAAGTACTGCATAAAAACCTGGAATTAATCGTTACAATCATATGACTCAAAACTGACACGAATTAATCTAAATAATTTATTTTAAATGTTTGAATTGGTTCTAAAAACTGGATATTTCCCCCACGCTTATTTTGTTGCAAAATACCTTTGATTGCAAATAAGACGAAGTTATAAACAAACAAAGCATGATTATAAAATAATTCAAACATAATAAAACAAACAATAAAGAATTAAAACACAAGACACTCCTAATATGCGGGAAAAATAAACATTGGGTTGCCTCCCAAAAAGCGCTTTTCTTTATTTACAAGTCTTGTAGCTAGACTCGAAGTCACACGTTAAGTGTCGTAGAAGTGGTCCAAGTCGATGATATCTGTTGGACTTTCTCTTTCGGAGAGCTTCCTAGTGGTGGGGATTGATTGTAGGGTTTTGGTGAACTCCTATCCGTCTGGGTCAATCAGTCTAATCTTGGCATGCCATGCTTCATCTCCATTTTTGGGTGGTTTGTCCCAGTTAATTAGATTTTTAATAAATCTTCTGACTCCCACATATTACTCTTAAGGTTAAAGGGTATGGCTCCTAAAAATTCCACCACTCTTCTAAACACAAGGACATCCTTAAAAGGATTGAGCTCAGCATCTCTAGCAGTTTCCCATTCTCCGGGCAAATGACAGTCCAAGAAGTCCTTCCTGGCATAGTAAGGGGTTTGTGCGCCTACTCCATCCGAGCTAGATCAAGATTTGTATGATTCCCTTTTTCCAAGCGTGGTCCAGTATAGTGCTTCCTCTTCACCTAGATCGACTCCTTTTACTCCGAATACCGACCTAGTGATCCCTTCTCCTACCGCTATTTTAGCTTTTTTGCAATTTATAACTGCGTTGGCGGTATCCAGGAATCCTCTTCCTACTAGCAAAGGGTTTCAGGGTCCTTCTTCATATCGATCACGTAGAAATCATTTAATAGTTTCAGTTTTCCTATGTGGACCTCTACGTCTTTAACTATTCCAACGGGGTAGGATTTGGTTCCGTCAGCCAACCCAAAGATATAATCAGTCTCTTCTAATAGTCCGATGTTAAGCTTTTTGAAGAGGTATAATGGGATTATGTTTACACACGATCTTAAATCAGCTAAGGTGTCGAAAGGTTTTGAGTTCCCTAATCTACAAGGTAGAGTAAATAACCCGGGGTCTTCCATCTTTGCAGATACTTCTCCTTGGACAAATGCTGACCTATTTTTTCCTAATTCTAATCTCTCTACATATTTATCCAGCAGGGCGTTATAGATTGGAGCGTAAGTTAGGACTTCAAGAACCGGTAGGTTAATATGCAAATCCTGGAATTCATCTTCAAGAGTTGGTTCAGGTTCTTTTGGTTGTTGCGGTTCGATCCCTATCCCGGTTTGCAACAGGCTTGTCTAGGAAATGTTTGCCTCCTTGGAATGTGCTTTGATATCATTGATTGAAGTGGAGGGGTAAGATGAGCATTGGGGATCTATTGTTGGGTAAGAACGAGCAGATAAAACAGGGCAAGTACTCAGTTTCGGGTTCTTAACCGTGTTGCTAGGTAGTGTGCCCGCTATTCGATCGATGATGGCCTTCAACACTGTGTCGATTTGGTTGGTCATCCCATTATGTTGTTGTTTGAAATCGACTTCAAACTTAGACAGTCTAGCGTCTTGAGATGTCATGAAGTTGGATACCAATCCTTCTAGATTTGATTGATTGTTAAAGCTTTGAGAACGGTTGTTGAAGGAAGTTGGAACCGGTTAGGTGGGTTGAAAAATTATTTTGGGAATTTTGGGGTTGTCTCCACCTAAGGTTTGGGTGAATTTTCCATGACGGATTGTAGGTGTCACCAAAATTGTTTTGCTCAGGCTTAAAAGTGTACCACTTACCTCCCACTTCATCGGTACGCGAGGATGCGTATTCCACAAAGGCTAGTTCGGGATCTTCCATGCAATACTGAGTGTCATGGGGACCACTGCAGATCTCACATGAGGTAGTGATTTTGTTCACTTGAGTAGGATGCATTGGAGCAAGATGAGCTTCCATCAAGCGTTGGACTTGATTTTCGAGCTTGATTAGACGGCGGTCGGATGTACTCGGGACATCTTAAGGCAAAGTGATTGCCTTGACCGGCTTAGCAAAATTTATTGGGTCGTTCCAACTTTCGTTGTCATAGAGGACGAGGTCCTTTAATAATGCCCAAGATTCTTTGGCGTTTTGGTCACGAAGCTTACCACCGGTCGATTGGTCAATGGTTCGTCTTGTGACAGGATTGACATGGTTATAAAAAAAATTAGACTTGGAGCCAAAGGTCGATGCCATGATGTGAGACTTTTTATAATAAGTCCTTGAAACGAGTCCATGCTTCAGATACAGATTCTCCATGATGTTGTTGAAACGTTAGGATATCATTAAGGAGTTTTACAGTTCTTCTCGGTGAAAAGAATTAAGCAAGGAAACGAGTAGTAAGATCCTCCCATGTGGTGATGGATCATGCTGGAAGTCGTTCAAGCCAATTACTAGCTTGATCGCGAAGGGAAAATTGAAATAAACGCAATCACGTTATTTCCCTGTTTGCACCATCAAGGTCAAATGATTCCACAAGTTTTAAGAAATCCTTGAGGTGTTGGTTTGGATCCTCAGACTGAAGTTCGTGGAATGAGCATCCGTTTTGCACCAACCGGATGGTGTCGGATCGAAGAGGTACCACGTTGTTCCCTATGGGGAGCTCGATGGTATTCTTATAGCCTTCGTAGCTAGGTTTGGAGTAATCTCCAAGAGTACGGATAGGATTCTCGTCTCGTATGGAGGTTGGCGAGAATGAGTTATGAAATAATTAATACAAAGAAAAGATAGACTACGAGAAAGCTAATATACGAAATTAAAGTCTCCCTTAAAAGGATTCAAGCGAGTAAAACTATGTTAAACTATGATCAAAACCTAACTATTCCCCACGCAACGGCGCCAAAAACTTGATGCGGTCGTCGTAGGACTTCAACAAGAAGTTTTACAACTCCCTAGGCAGAGTACCTAACCGTTGTAGTAGTAGTATAGGCAAGACTCGGGGTTGTTATCGTTCTCTAGGGGAATAGGTTGGGAAGGCTTGATCATGGTCTAACAAAATTCTAGGGGTTGAGAGAAGATTATTTTTGTGTTTTTATATTTTATAGAAATCAAGTAAATCTATGGTTTGAGAGGTTGGTTTGTTTAACTATTAACTAAACTACTATCTAATCTACCTGTGATAACTTTATGATAATTAAATGTATTTACTAAATCATGCATTACTTATTAGTTTTCTTCTCCTAATCATGTTGCCTTGTCACACTTGTAATGATTTGTGTAAGTATTTCCTAGGTCATGAACGGATTACACGAACCCGCCGTCTATTTAATATTCCGTTAAGGCAACGCACAAGTAAGGTAGTATGACGACTATTACAAGGACCCTAAGAGTATATTAAATGTGTGTGAAATATCTTAAGAGGGATCAACCATATAAGGGGGTAAGGTAGTATGCAGACTGTTACCCTATGATATCTTTTCTACGCACTCGTGTTTCCCTATACGTGTCTACAGCGATACAGACAAAAGCTGGGTTTCTAAAGCCTAACGCGTACATTCATCAACAAGAAGCAACAGTAATAGGATCTACAATCCAACTTTTATGCAATCATAAGCAAATACAAAGAAGGGTTTAGCCTAGCATGTTAAGGGTAAAGCAAGAACACAGGTTAATAACACAACACATAGACATATTGAATGATTAATGAATAACACTCTTACTTGATTAAAACATGGATAAATGGTAGTTACAATAGGGTTTGAGGCCCTAAAAACTACCTTTAAAGCTGCTATAAAGACTAGGGTTTGTCTCTCAAAAGTTATACAGAGTTACACCCTTAAAAGCCTAAAATCGGTTTTATATATATATAGATATCTAATGACATCAAATAACATTTATTTTATAGCATTATTTATCCCATGTTATTAACCTATTTGGTATAATTACTGCAAAGAATTGTTACTTAATCATTCATATTAGAGAATTGCAGTAATTATGGAGTACTTGGAGAAACTTGACTAAAAGGCACGCATTCTGGAGCTTAAACAAAGATATTTTGAATATTCATGATTTTGAAGACCAATACGCCATATCCATCAAGGAAGATACGGCGTATCCGTGCCTGCACTCACCAAAGACCACGAAGGAAACAAGCTCAATACATCGTATCCAAAGAATATCAATACGCCGTATTGAAGATATAGTATGTGAAGATTATGGAAGATGTCAAACGTGGTCCCTACTCCAAGAAACTTCATATACCAAGTATATGACCTTTGCAATTGATTCTTTCAATGTATGTGTACCACATGTTCAAGGATAATTTTGATGACATGTTGGGGGTCTTATTTTGGTCATTGGCTTGACCATTAATT
This sequence comes from Tanacetum coccineum, assembly GCA_026074375.1. Classification (NCBI taxonomy): domain Eukaryota; kingdom Viridiplantae; phylum Streptophyta; class Magnoliopsida; order Asterales; family Asteraceae; genus Tanacetum; species Tanacetum coccineum. Next base: position 67,584 of record BQNB010009506.1, on the reverse strand, counting down.
AGGCGTTTATTGGTCATCTGTTTGCATGATGTTTATATGTTTTAGTGTGATTACATGTTTTGACTTATTTTTTGTTATATATATGTGTGTGTCGACTATTTTTATATATTATGCAAAAATTGTTTTTGAAATTTTAGTATGGACTAAAAGCTATTGTAATAATAATCTATTATAGACTATTGTCTTGCATTGAAAAATGTATTAGGGTTAGGCTTACATACCATAATTTTCTCCCGCGTTTAAAACAATGTTAGAAAGTAGTTATTAATACATAATTATTTGCTTATTATATAGTGCGTGGCGTATACAATTTGCTTGATCGATGATCAATATATGTGTAAAATTATTGTGTTGCATCGTTTTAGAACGCATTTGGTTAGTTTTACCGTAACTGGCTCCAACGACGAAACATGAAAGATATATACTTTTGCGAGAACTTATTTAACAATATTAAAGTATGTTGCAATTATACTAATGAAGGAATTACTTGGACGTAAAAACCCTTGAGGTTGTCCGTCTAAGGTTTGATTATTTCTCGTACAAGGTTTAAGGTCTTGCCCTACCTTATTCGAGTAGTTAATCCTTAATCTTTCCCCGTGGTATAATTTGCTTATACTATAATGTTGTAAACCCAATTGTATTATCCTTAACTTTATAGATCACTTGTGGATTATAAAATATAAAGGAATTTTAAATACATAGAAGTTAAAACGAGAAGAAACTGTTTTAAATTTTGTGTTACAAGGATGTATGCATGATTCCTTGTACACGTTTTTTGGTACACTTATTTTATCAAATTTACTATACCCGTTTAAGTAAGTATTTTGCCATCCAATTTGTGAGAACACATGCATATTGTTTTTTTACTCTGCGTGAGACGTAGGTGATTTGCAATCCCAAGATGTTTTATCCACTATGCGTGAAACCTAGTGTGAATATACACAGTTTTCGATTGGACGACTTAAATCGAGTTAAGATAGGCTAGACCTTAACTCAAGGCATACGATGGGGTAAAACATGCTAACTTAACAATGTTGTTATGGACAATATTGACTTGATCTTAACATTATAATTCTGATTTATAGTGGCTTGGGCCCCATTCGGACTAAAAGTTGCACATGAGGCAATTACCACCTACTGATTACCTTTTAAGTTCACCATTGCTAGTAGATCAACTGATGTTATGGTGGAATTTCAAGTTGGATCTTAGAATCTTGTAAAAATTATTTTTTTATGTATAGACATGGGTAGTTACTTTTTTAAAAGATTAATTATCTAAAATACTAAAATTGAACTTTGCAAGTTCTTTTAATGTATTAATGCAACGTATATCGTAACAAGGGTTTGTTCTTTACTTGTGAAAAAATAACCCGTGTCTCTTTTCCTTGGGATATATAAGACATAATCCTTTACTTTTTACTTGCGAGAAAGCTATAATAGGAATGATGGAATTATCTTTAATTCTAATCAAACTTATAGTAAAATTACATTGTTAAGGAGATTGCACTTCTTATTCTTTCAAGTAGACTTCAATATTCTTATTCAGTTTTGATATTATAGAATATGCTAGTAATCTATAACACCAAATAACTATGAAGAAATTCTAGAGAGAGAAAGTAGATGGGAGGAAGGTTCTAGTGAGAGAAAGTAAGAAAGAAAGAAAGATTAGATTATGTGTGAATTAACCAACCAACCAACACCCTCCCCATGTATGGAGAGGGTATTTATACTTATACATGTAACCGGCCATGGGCCTTACTTATGGGCTTTCCATGTGTCTTTAGCTCAGTCAACTTACTAACATTACATTTGATTAAACTTCGAGTTATGACTAACTATATTGGAAGTGACCGATACTTTTCGTGTTTCTAACAATCTCCCCCCTAAAGGAGGTCACTCCAATTTACAAAAACTTAAACATAGTATACTATGCTTTGACTTTAGTCTTGAGCTCGTAGTCTTTAACTTCAATCTTTAACTTGTAAATTGATGTAGTGATCATTGACTTTAGGCTTTGACTTGCATCTTTGACTTGATATAAATATGATCTTGAGCACTTAGAAATCATCAGCCAAATAGAATCTCCTTTATCATCATCTTGTGATCTTTTCCATATTGTGTACTTGTGACCTTCGGACCGACATGCTCATATTGTTCTTGATATTGAAAGGCCGTGTAGCCATCTTTCTTGATATTCTTTAACTTTAACACTTTGTCACTTTATGAAAGACGTACGGTATCAACATAATACTTCGTTGCTTTAAGAAAGACGTATGGTATCAGAGTAGCGGAAGTCTTGAAACATGTACTTGAGCTTTCATGATGTCTTTATGAACGTCGGTCGAGTATGAGCATGCATCTATGAATCTGACTCGTCCACGTCTAGCTGCTGCCAACATCGGGAATACCTGCAGGTTTAGGTTAGTGATAATCAACAGATATGGACGAAAGTGTCTTTGTCACTTCGTCGAATACGATTGCAATAACCATGGTTCCCCGTTGACCAGTATAAATATTGCCTGTAATCAGATAGAATTCCGAAGAATCTTCTTGACAGGGTTTCGCAGCTGTATTAGCCATTCTTATTAACGGAACATCTCAAAGTGGACAACACGGTATGAGTGAACCAGTGAGTTACTATCTCACCGATTGAAATAAAAATTGATTTGAAAATCAATCGACGTGTCACTTGCTAAAGTTTTTTTGTGACACATCAAGAGTTTTAAGCATTTCAAAATTCATCAATCGTCAATTCATTTCCTGGAACAAGTTTGATTCATATAGAATCACACCATCTTTACTTTCCAGTTGTCACAAGCTTGATTCGTATAAAATCGCACAAGTCACCTACCATGAGCTTGTTTGATGTTGGCTCAAGCAGGATTTCCATCTTCATTGTGAATACTTAAGTATCACTTGGATGTTCTGGCAAAATCACAAGGATAATGCGTAGGACTCTTTATATATTTCTTGTTATTCACATTGTGTGACTTAGCAAGCATAATTTTGACAAGTGTCCTAATGAGATTTATGGATGATCTCTTTTGGCTCTAGACTCAATAGTGCACATTGGTTTTAGTGATCGGAGGCTGGAGCAGACTGCCACCTTTTCAATACCAACTAACTCGGAGTGAGAAAGTTGATAGAAATGCATGTAATCTCTGTGAGAAATGAAACATAAATCTTTTGAGAGATTCTGAGTGGCTAGGGAGGGTTGTGCATTGCATCACTGGGTCCATGATGTCAGTCTTCAATGTCAGCAATCATCTTTGTGATTCTTGACAACAGATGTATTGACCCGGTTTCTACCTAAGTGTAAGGAGGGCTTCTTTCTTTTCACCCTTTATCTTAACTTTTCTTTTTAATTCTTCAACCCCTTCAGCGCTTACCGAGACTTCATAACTAGTACCTTGTTGGGTTTGTTCCAGTACTAGCTCCATCTCAGTCGGCACTTTTCCCTTATTCTCACTTTTACTCCTTTTTTCATACCTAAGGACTACTACACTATCTAGTGGAATATCCCTGGGTAGATCCCTCCGGTTCTGGCTGGATCATGGGAATGAATACCTAAACTTAACCACCTTATAACTCCAATACAGTAATATAAATGGTCGGTCTTTGGTACTTCCACATTTCAGCCAATCACGTAACCATTTGCTCCCCCTTCATATGTGCATTGATTAATTGAAAGAGTTTAGCATATATATGGGTTAGCATACACTTGAGATCTTAAAAATCACATTATTAGCTATATATTTTAATCATATTTTCTCCCCTTATCAAAAATGTTAAATCTCCTAATATTTTGGATATTAATTGATAAAATATATGCATTTTTGGAGAAGATGTCTAATTATTAGCAAGCCGATTATTGGAACATATTAATGCTCCCCCTCAAATTATGAGAGAATTATATGGTGTTTGAGTACGTTAATTTGAATTTTTTTGAATTTACTAAGAACTTCTTAAAAATTCATACTCAAACACTATATATGCCTAATGTCTACACTATTTTTTCACATATTCACAAGTTGTATTATATACGAGAAATTGACCTGAAATATGTTGAGACAAAATATGACAAAGTCATATTGTCCTTTCCAGTAGCCTGAGATCTTTCTCGTATATCCTTCCACCAACAAACTTCTCTAGATTCCGCATCAATCTCCTTTGATAAAGCTGCTTGTCTATATCCTGAACCATAACCCGAGCCCTTTTCTTGTCTAAGTTACTCCATTTCCTCATTGGCAGGTATTCCATTCTTATTCTTACAGCAATGTTGTGAAGAGCAGTCTGAACATCATAGAGCATGCAATCACTGAACTTGTGGAGTTTATCAGTACGCATCAATCTTTTTCTATTGTACTGATCCATGTATATTATTCCATGAGGGTCTGAGTATGAAGTGTATGCGGTTTTGTTCCTGAGATTCGGTCTGTATGTGTCGAGTTTAGTGAGGTTGAGCTTCTTTTGGTAACTTTCGACACCTAATTGAAGATCTGCCACCCGCCTTTGAATGATAATACGTTTGGTAAACATACGTAATACCACATTCAAATCATACCGTTCGTCGATAGTGAGATTGGTCAGCTTTTGTTTGAACGAGTAAAAGTAACATGTCTTCAATGACTTGTAGACATAGTCTTTATATCACACTCTTTAAAACGAATAAAGTTTCTGATCAGTCTCAACAAACTTGAATCTCATCCAGTTGAACGTAGTCATACTTCTTCATGATTTTAAGCCTGGTAACCGCAATGATTCTTCTTCTAGAGTAAACATCTTTAGACGAAGTCAAGTTACTTGCATAGTCGTAGAAGCTTTGGCGTTTGGGACCCCAGTGTGAAGTGCCCAAGTAAGCATGTTGATCATATTTCACCACCACGGGACTCCACAATTCGTGAACCAAGTCTTCGATCCATTTGAGCTCATAAGTAGCAGCCTTTGTCTTTGTCACCAAAGTTGAGTATCGCCTGCTTAAGTCTCCACCCTTCAGATATTCTAGATCTTTATTAATAAAGTAATCCTTAGGGATAATTTAACGACCTCGATGATATTGAATTAACGAAAGAGGTGTTTTGAGGTCGAACGAATACGGTTTGTTTTCAGGGTTATGTTAGTTAAGTCGTTTAGTTGTTGCTTTGGAACATTCTTTAAGATGGTACTCTAATTCCATAATACTCTTGCAAGTGCCTTTGAGCAGGTTGAATGTCGGTCCAACCAAAATTTCTTGTCTAAGATTTGGAATTTTAAGCCGATTCATGACAAATGAAGTGGGAGGTTCTTCAGCATGTGCAGCTTGACTTATCCAGGTCTGAGGTGGTCAAAAGTCAACTTATTGTCTCTTACTCCAATCAGGATCATGAGTTGGAGGTCGCTCGGGTTTCTTGAACCAGTCAGCTTTGGTAACATCTTTATCAGCGGGTTATTCATCATTGTCTCCCGTGACGAACTCTTGATCTTGTTGCATGCCTGAATCATCAACCATATGACCTGGCTCCTCTGCATGGGCAGACTTGCCGGAAGACTTATGTTGAGATTGTAAAGCGTCTTTGGAGGTGCTTGAAGACTTCTTTTCCTTAGACCTTGAATCTTTAGAGGACTCAACATCTTTACCAGATTTCCTTCTTTTCGTCCAGAGGTCTGATCCGGTAGAGGGGTCTTCATCCTTGTCTTGATCATCTCGTCCTCTTTTTAGTATGACAACATCACCATATGAGGTAATGATTTCATTGTCATTGTTGTATGATTCGACCAATGAATTGTAGAGATTCTTCTAAATGTCTGATCTGTCTATCGATTTATTAGCCTCTATTTTGTCAATGAGAATCTTCTTTAGTTTAAATTTTAATAGTGAAGCTTCTACTGCGTAAGACGTCTGAGGTTGATTAGTTGATCTAACCAACACTTTAGCTCCCAGAGATTCGGTTACGTACTTCTCAATCTTTGGCATGATTTTGGAAACTTGAGCTTTAACTTGATCCTTGATTATTACCTTCATGGTTGAGTCTACCTGATTGAGAAATTCTTGATTCTTAGCTTGATCTTCTATGAGCTTGTTTGTTTGCAGTTAAACAGCCACATCCACCGCTTCTTTCATCTTGGAAGCAAGGTACATATCAACAATGCCCAGAATTAAAGAGACAGATTCAGCAAATTGATTTGTTTGCATAAACTCAGACATTTCTGATTCTAATGCGGATACCCTTTGATCAAACTTGAATACAGATGCAAAGTTAGGAATTTCTGGCAAAGTCACTGTTGGATATGTGGAAGTTGTTGTTGTGGAAGTTGGTGTTTGTTGTTGTAGAAGAGGATTGAAGAACGGAGGTGGTGGAGGAATAGTTGTTGTAAAGCCTGATGTGATTTCGGGAATTGCAGTTGCATGACGAGTTAAGGTTTCCATCAATGAAGCAATCTCATTGTCAGCTGGAGATGGGTTCTCAAGATTTTAGAGCTTGCTTATAAAGTCGGAGGAGACAGAAGAGATTTGTATAGGTTCATCGGCCTTCTGTGTGTCAAGGATTGGAGTAAGAGTCACATGTGCGTCTTCTTCTTCTTCTTGCTCAAACCCTGATTCTTAAGAAACATTTTGATGTTCTGAGGCTTCTTGATCAACATAGGTCATTTCAGTGTCTTCATTTCCCAAATTCATATTCACATCTCCATATAGCTCATTTATAACCTCATCATCTTCTTCATCATCCATTGTTTCTTCATCATCAAGCTTTTCATAATCAATGAATTCATAGTCTGAAGGAGTACGAACTCTGTCATCGACATCTTCTTCTTCATGTTGAGTCTGATCTATATTGGTCAAATTAGGATCAAGAATCTCAGCTGTGGAAACTAGAAGGGGGAGGGGTTGAATAGTTTACACGTTTTTAAAGTTTACTTTCAAAAATGTTTAGATCCGAGTTATATGTTTAACCAATTCACAATATGAACAAGCAATAACTATCTAAACTAGAACTAGATAACAACAATAATAATGTAAAGAGATAAGGAATGAAACAACCAAACCAAGACACCAAGATTTTATAGTGGTTCGGCTACGAAGCACCTCTTCGCCTTACTCCACTCCCTGAGTATCCGACTTAAGATTTCACTATGTCAACAAGCTCCCTTTAGGTGGAGAAAACTGTTTACACGTCGCTTACGTTATATTCCGACACTAAGCTAAATGTCGAGTCCTAATCTTAGCTAGAACCAATCTACCACTTCACAAGATATACACACTCACAAGATCTACACTATCGGATCTACACAATATCCGAATCACACAAATACACAAGATAAATACAATAGAGGTTTGGTACTTAGAAGAAAAGAGGAGAGATCACTAATTAACACTTCGTTTCTTGACGAATACGAGTGTTCTTCTCTTGCACTTGAATGAGAGGGAAGAGATGAGAAGAAGAGATTAGATCACTTGAAACAAGATCTAAGTATGTTAGTGATCAAGAGTTTTAGTGAGAGAAAGAAGGTTTAGAGAGAGAAAGAAAAGACTGAAAAATTTCGTGCAAAGAGGAATGTTTTTCTGCTGGGAATGGAGCAGTATTTATAGGCAGGGAATCCCAACGGTCATCTGGTGGCGGTCCCGGCGGTCCCTTATATATAAGGGGGCCGCCAGGCCTATAAGGGGGCCGCCACTAGACTCCGCTCCTTTTTTTGTCTTTTTGTGGTGAATTGTCTTTTTGTGGGGAAGGTTGTATCTGGTGTAGAAGCTTCTGTTTTGGGGGGGGGGGGGGGAATTTGAATTTCAAATTTTAAGTTTTTAATAAAACTTTTCTTTTAATTAGAAAATATTTTGTATAATTAATTTTGTGAAAATATTTTGTAAAAATATAATGGATGAGAGAAAAATATTTTCTTGATCACTAATCATGCTTAATGATTTGTTTGTTCATACCTTAAGTGATCACTAATCTTAGAAATGGAATTTTATGATTAATAATTTGTAAACGTTTAATTTTATTGTAAACGTTTTTACATTTTGTTATTATCAAAATGTTGAGAGGTCAAAAAATATAAATAACGTTTTTAGACATTATTTGTATTAACAATCTCCCCCTTTTTGATGATGACAAAATATAAACTCATTTTAAATAAAATTAAAGATGTCAAATTATTAAATGAGTTTTGTTCCATTTCTCCCCCTTTTTGTTGAATTCAAAAAGGATGATCGTCGGGGTGTTTTTTGTTGTAGAAGAAGAATCGATGATATCAAGACTCCCCCTTGATGTATGCTCCCCCTTGTTCGGGGCACCAAGGGATCGATCTTACGAAATTTGTTTGCTACAAAACAAAGTTAGAAGTACAAGTGCAAGACAAATATCTTTTAAAGCAACACATTATAATTAAGTCACCCAAAATAGAGTTTCATTCAACCAACAAGAAACTCATACATAAATAGATGGCACATACAACATATAATAGAGCTATATAAGCAGATAACTGAATTTATATATTTACACTACAATCTAAGCATACAAAGGAGATAAGTCCTAAATGATTCATGATTCTTAGGAGATGACTTTTGAGCAAAAGATTTTGGGGTGACACATTTATGAAAACATTTGATGATTTTTCAAGGTGGATGTGGAAAGTGAGAGGTGATTGCGATAGTGAGAAGATATTCAAGATGAGCAAACATGATGCTCATCTCATCTCTTAAAGTGAAGAAAAGGTTTCGGTTATGAGAGAAACATATGCAGTTAGAACCATGGATAGTTATTGATAGTTGTAGAAAAGAGGATGACCCATGATAGGTGGTTGAGGTTGTGGTGGAAGATATTGGTGGATCGGAGTCGCATTGATGTGATCAAGAGGAGTGATTGGTGTCAAAGAAAGTGTGATATCCAAAGAAGGATGACTTTGAAGTGGTTGAGGGTTTAGAGGTCTAGGAGGAACATCCAAAATGTCATCAAACAAAGGGTTCAAATTATGAGGAGAAGTTGGTTCATGTAAAGATGGTGGTGAAATTTGAAGTTGTGAGTGAAAGGAAGAAGATGTGTTCTCTTGACTTGATGATGTTTGATTAGTAGATGTGGTTTTTGATGGTTTATTTGGAGGAGTTGGAGATGAAGAAGTTGTTGTAGGAGAAGGTGTGGTGGTGATATCTTCATCGCTAGATATGTTGATAAATAGTTGTCTAGGAGGGATTATGGTGAGTTTGATTTTCTTGGAAGGGTTAGATGAGGAAGCATTGGTGGAATTCATGGTAGAATGGTGTGAGGAAGATGAAGATGATAATAGAAGTAGGGAGGTTGACTTATTTAATCAGGGAGGAAAATATCAAAGTGGAAAAGCATGAGAGTTGAGTTTATAGATTCCAAGAGTGGTTTAGTAAAATGTAGAAGGTTTAGCTGGGTCTAAGAAAGAATAGTCAACTGCATAGAAAATCAGAGCCACCATGTGGAACAATTCCATGATTTGATGGCCGGTTTCCCCCTATAAATACCTGGCGGTCCCATAAATACCTGGCGGTCCCATATATATTAGGGGGCCGTCCAGTAGTTATGGGGGCCGTTCTCTGGAGACATGAAATTTTTCTAGTTTCTTCTGATTTTCTATAAATCATGTATAGAGACAGTTTCCTATTTCCCCCTTTTGTAGTCAATTCCAATTCATCATGAATCATCTAATACTTAACAATCAAGGTTATAATACTAAACATCCTAAACTCAATCAAGAAATTATATGTAGGCAAATTGACAATTTTATAAGCATGCATAATATAACAATAGCTAAAGCGTATCAGGGTGCATACAAGAATGGGTTAAGGATGATAAAATTGAATGATCATCTAAGACAAGTAATGTTGCCTGTACTTCGTACTAAGTTACTAATAAGTAGTATAAGTTTGAATACCTAAGCATAATAGATTGGTAAATAATATAGATAATAATGTCTTAAAGTAATTTCCCTCATAGCTCACTTCTTCATGTTTCTCCACAACCTTCTGAGACTTTTTCCTATTGACCTTACTCCACCACGCTGCTTATCTCGTAATTGAACTTGACGGTTGATGATTTCGGTTTGGCGGGTGTAAAATGGTTCCAAGTGAGGGTCAATATTAGGTGGGTTTTGAAAAACTTGAGGAACTTGATTGGTTAAAGAATTGACATAACGAATGGGGGAAGGACTACTTGCACGCGAGGTCCTTTCACCATTTCCATCATCATCATCATTGTTGAGATGAGAAGAAGATGGTTGGTCAAAGGCGGAAGAAGAAGAAGTGGAGTGACGACCTCTTCTCGTGCCACGATCCTTTCTAGGCTTTCGCTCTTGTTGAGCGGCAAGAGGATTGATGACACTATCGTACAAGACATAAGACTCATTGTTTAATTCAGGATTTTTATTCATGATGACATTAAACAAATGGGTTAATAACATACCATAGGGTAAGATCAACCGCTTTTGTTTAGTGACCTACTCCATTCGCTTTGCCATGAAATAGGCAAGGTTGAACTTTTCAGAGTGTACGACACAATAGAGCATGTAACAAAGACACGCGGGAACATGATCCCGATTACCTCCTAGACAAAAGACATTTTCCCAAATAGTTTCTTCCAAAGGCTTCAGGGTTGGCTCAATTTCACGAGCTAGAACTTGATATTCAAGAACATCAATTTCTTCCTTATGACGGATGCGACAGACTTGTCCTTCTCTATCAATTCGAATAGATAAAATGATGTCATCAGGAGAAGGAGGGTTGGTTTGATATGGACCATCCGTAGGGATACTATATGCCAACTCGTCAAGTGACCATTTGTCCGTAAAGACGCAGACACCCTCACAAGGTATGTCAAGAATTTGAGCAAATTCTTCAGGAGCGTAAGAAAAGAATTGGTTTTGGATCACAAATTCGATGAACATTTCACCTTCATCAGAATAATTGATTTGATATTAACTATAGAACTCAAGAATGAATCGAGGACAAATTTGGTCACTAATTTCAAGGAGACACTCAAACGCGACAAAACTAAACATAGACTGAACATAATTTAGATCCTCGAAGTTGTCAAAAACCACCTGACCCTCGTGAATGTAACGGATTTCAAGATTTCTTAGTTTTTCTTTTATAGGTGTACGGTATTCATGTGATATTATTGGTATGCAGGCTCTTGTATTTTTGTGATCTTCGGATGACTTACGAGGCATGATTTCCTAAAACAAAAGCAAAATCACATTTTATTACCGTTTCACTTGTAGTTGGTTATGCATATTGCTTCTAGTGTGTGTATAAATGTGACAAATGTGGAGTAACAATTAACTCGACCTAAATATAAAATCCTAAGAGTTAACCTAAACGCTCCTTAATTTGATTTTGCTCAACCAAACAAGTCAAAAAATACATATGTATTATGTAGCTCAAAATTTGTTCATGAGATCATTATGCATGTGTTTGAAAACGTTTTTAGATTGTATTGACAATGCATAACAACAATTTTATTTTGTTCTTAACGTGAGTGATTTGAAAATGAAATTTAGGGTTTTGGTTCAAAATCAAATTTTCTACAAGCTTACTAATATATGCAAATCCTATGTCTGTGGGAAGCATATTAGTTATACATTGTATCCTAGTAGTCCTAATTGTATGAAATTGAAAAAAAATCAAAAATCCCCAATTTCAATTTTTGGTGTTCATCATGAACCCTAGACTCAAATTGAAAGAAAATAAATGAAATGACTTATAATTGATGATCTTTAAGATGTCGTGAGTGATTGTAAGTGTTGATTTTATCTTTAATTTGTGTTTTAATGGGTGATTTTGAGTTTTTGAGTGGTTTTGGTCGAGTTCGTCACTTGCAGCACGAAGAGGGGTGTTTGTTTTTGTGGTTTGATTTTTTTTTGACTAAGTGTAAAAAAAGGGAGTCTGCTGATGGCGGTCCCATAATGTCTGGCGGAACCAAATATATTAGGGGCCGCCTATGGTATGGGGGCCGCCCTCAGTAAAGGGTTTTGGACTCAATTTTTAACGAAAATTTTACGAATAGGAGTGACATCTTAATTTGCATTTCATGAATTAAAAATGCTTAAAGTACTTTGGATGAAGTATTCAAGTTTTCACAACACGGAATGGAACACGGACTAGAATTGAGATAGAAGAAGGAGAAGCGGACTAAAGTGATTTATGGAATGTGTTCCATCATTCCTAAACCAAGACGCACACAGTTAAATGATTCACGTTTAAGGGGTTTAGTGAGAATGTCGGTGATGTTGTCGACGGATGGCACTTTTTCGATTGAGATATGTCCTTTCTGGACATTATCACGAAGAAAGTGGTGACGAATTTTGATGTGTTTGGTACGAGAATGTTGCACCAGGTTTTTGCTAAGGTCAATCGCGCCTTTGTTGTCGCACATGATGGGAACGTCGTCGAGTCGTACGTCGTAGTCGATGAGAGCTTGTTTCATCCATAGTGCTTGTTGACATGCCTTTCTGGCGCTTACGTATTCGGCTTCAGTAGTGGATATAGCAAGAGCGGTTTGTTTCTTTGAGAACCAAGATGTCAAACAACATCCCACGAACATACAAATACCGCTAGTGCTCTTTCGATCCACATAATCTCCCGCATGATCAGAGTCGGCATATACTACGGTTTCTATGCCGGTCCCCTTAGGATACCATAATCCTAAGTGCGTAGTGCCTTTAATGTATCGGAAGATACGCTTAACCGCTTCAAGGTGAGAGGTTTTGGGAGCCTCTTGGAAGCGGGCACAAAGGCAGACACTAAACATGATATCGGGCCTACTTGCCGTTAGGTATAATAAACTACCTATCATGCCTCGATACTTGGTACTATCTACCGACTCACACTCTTCGTCTTTCGTGAGTTTGGTATCGGAGGACATGGGGGTTTTCATTGGTTTAGAATCTTCTAGACCAAATTTCTTAAGCATTTCTTTAATATACTTAGATTGATTAAAGAATTCTTTAATATACTTAGATTGATTAAAGAAGATACCATCTTCTATTTGTTTTATTTTGTAATCTAATATCGGAAGCAAGTTAATGTATCACCACCATCATGTCTCATCTCGAATGTCTTGCATGATTTTGGCAATTCTCACACATGTCTTGATAAGTCGATCGAATATAATGTCGTCGACATATATTTGAACAATGATGAGGTTTGAAACTTTTCTTTCTTAGTAACAAAGAGGTGTTATCTTAATTCCCATTTTATATTAATGTTTATAAGGAAAGCTTTTATCTATCATACAAGCTTTGGTGCTTTGTTTAAGACTATACAAAGCTTTTCCTTCCAATTTATAAACATGATCTGGTTTTTCAAAATACAATGAATCCCAGGGAGGAGGGGGGTGGGGAGGGGAAATAGGGGCTGTATGCACAGTATAGCCTCCTCATTGATAAAAACCATTACTGGAATGCACTTTTTTATCATCATTTGGACATAGTTCTAAATCTAGAAGCACCAAGAGTTAGGGCTAATAATATTCGTAATTAGACAACTCAAGTCTAGGCAGCGGTGTTGGGCATAATGTTTGTTCATAAACTCCTCGCTCGCTCTGTAGTGCCTTCGTGTATGTGGTAACTGTGGTGCAAAGGCCTAACGTAGCCTTATTTCAGAAGGAAACAACACCGCTTATTCTCAATCTAATTTATATCTAGACACGTGGTTAGAGGGATTAGTTCCTATGATTGTCATCTTCTTAGGTTGTGAAACCTAACTCTTAAACGTTGTTAGCAAGGAATTGATTTCATTCTTCTTGCATAGGACTATCCAACTGTTCTTCACCTAAAGCTCATCAAATTCTTATGGTCTATAGTTGATATAAAACAAAAGAAGTTACTTGTTTTGAGCTTGTGACCTAAGGGTTCTTTGGTTAAGGTTTCCTATGACATTTTCTAAAGGATGGTTCCTAGATTCCTTAATATTGACTATTTTGTCAATTTCTAGTGTTTCATCCTCAACAACATTTTCTAGGTTTTCTTTTCGGTTGCCCTAATAGCTTCTTCTTCATCTAAGTCATCATCCACCAAGGGTGATGCTTAGGAGGGGAGAGGAGTTTCAGCCGGGGGAAAAAAAGTACGTGTGATGATTCTTTGATTTCCTAGTGTGTTTATTGAGGATGAGTGCAGGTTTTACATTTTGGGAGTAACATAAAAGTACACTTCGTATGATTTTGGGTAAACATTGAGTAAGGTAGTCTTTGGTGTTTAATATGAAGCACTTGCTTCCAAACACTCTAAAATAGTCAAGAGTAGGTTTGCCTCCCTTACTGTCACGAGTTCATAGCAGGTGTTTTTCTAGAAAGATGGCTGTCGCTAATGTAGTAAGATTCTCGTTGAGTAAAATATGTTGAAGTTATCTATGGCGTTACACCCAAAACTTTTTGTTAGGTAACTATTGTCATTTCAATATAGTTCCTATCATTTTCTTCATGAAAGTGTCCCTTTTTCCTTCTCGACCCCGCCATTTGATTGAGGGTGCGTGGAGCCGAGAAGTTATGTGTAATTCCATTTTGGCATTACAAAACTCTCCAAATTGCACCTCATTATCAAACTCTCTACCGTGGTCGGTTCTTATTGACACTATAGAACAACCTAGTTGGTTTTGGATTTTCCTACTAAATATTTTGAATTGATCAAAAGCTTCGGTTTTATCCTTAAGGAATCTAGTCCAAGTATACCTAGAGTAGTCATCTACTATGACTAAGGTGTAACGGTTTCCTCCGTAACTCCGTACGGCGGATGGACCAAAGAGATCCATATGGAGAAGTTATAAGCATCTAGTCGTTAAGACTATATTCTTAGCTTTGTGACTAGCGTGAGCTTGTTTTCCCATTTTGTAAGCATCACAAAAATGTTGATCAAACTTAAACTTAGGTAGGTTTCTAACTAGTTCCTTAGATTCAAACGGTTGAATGAGACACATATTAGCGTGACCTAATCTCCTATGCCACAGAGTGCAATTTTCATCAATTGTTGCAAGACAAATTTTGTCTTTAGGCTTATTTCCTAACGTCATCACATATAAGAGTTTCTTCCTAATACCTATACCTATGACTTTATCGTCCTTAGTAATTTCACTATCATGTTCAGAGAAAGTTACTCTACACTTATTATCACATATTTGTCCTATACTTAGCAAGTTAAATCCTAAGTTATCAACATGTTCTACATTATCTATATTGAGAGAGTTATTAGAAATCGTACCTTTGCCAATGATGTTACCGCGAAGATTACTACCAAAAATGATGTTACCTCCATTGTATGCCTTGTAAGTGGAGAAGAGCTTTCAGTTACCCATCATATGTTTAGAGCATCCGCTATATTTAATCCATTCGTCGGGTTCCAAGTCGACTCTAAGGCATATCTATTTATATGAGACAATAACTCAAACATTTGGTCCCCAATATCTCATGGGTCCAAAGTTGTTAGTGCTAAACATCCCTTGCATTTGAAGCAATTAGTTGGGATGTGGAAATGAAAGACACATTTTTCATGGCATATAACTTTGACGAGGAAAGTTGTTCCAAGTTACAAGAAAGCCATGAGGTTGGTTTTGTCGACCAACGTTCCTTTTTGGTTGTGGTGTTTGGCACGCGGATAATTATTATTGACTCTTCTAGGAGGTGGAGTTTTTGATCTAAAGTTTGGTTTTAAAAATCCAACTCTGGGTTTTGACAAAGGCTTATAGAATTGTTTAACTTCATTGTCACTAGCAACGGGAACTTTGGCTTTGTTTACAATTATGTGTTTTGGTCTAGGACCCAAAATAGATTTTTGAAAAGACACACTTTTCTCAGATCTAGGCGTTGCTGGTGGCGGTCCTATAATTATTTTGGGGGCCACTTAAGTGCTTTAGGGGCCGCCCATATTTATGGGACCTCCATCAGAGGACACCTTTTTCTAAGCTTTCACAAATTTTATTTCCTTAGTTCCACTAGATGATGCTTCAAATTAATTAAACCCTAAAACTAATTTATCACCAGAGGTACTTAACATTCCATTTAAGCAATGTGTACTCTTTTCAAATTTATTTAATCTAGTGGATTCTTCTTTGAGTTTTTCATTCTCAATTTTAAGAGATTGGCAAATAGTGCATTCGAGATCAACTCCCTTGTTTTTCTCAAGTGTGGACAATTTATCTTTTAACTCTCTAATTTCCTTTTCTAAGCTATTTTTAATGTTCTTTAATCTTTTGTTCTTAGTGATTATTTTTAGACTCATTTTGCATAACTTATCATATTCGTTGTCTAAAGCTAAATCATCAATTGATGAGCTTTCATCACTAAAGTAAAATGATTCGGAACATACCTCACTTGATGCATGAGCTACAAGACAAGTTTCATTTTTGACCTCCGCATCATCTTTTTCACCGCTATCGCTCCAAGAGCCTCCGACAAAAGCTCTTTGGTTCTTATCTTTCGGTGGTTTTGGACATTCTCCAATAAGATGATTCGGGTCGCCGCATCTAAAGCATTTTCTATCATTTTTACCGTTCTTATCATCACGGCTTATTTGGAATGCCTTTTTGTCGTTCTGAGGTTGTCTCACGAATCTACCTCTTCTTTTAAAGAACTTCTTGAAGTCTCTTACCGCCATGGCATATTCTTCGTCTTCACTCCCAGAAGTCGAACACTCTTCATCACTAGATTCTTTCTAAGCCTTTAAAGCAAGAGATTTCCTTTCAACTTTTGCTTTGACTATTTCGGAATCTTTCTTGATGATCATCTCATGGACTTTAAGGTTTCCAATGAGGTCATCAAGAGATAGTGATGTTAAGTCTTTCGACTCTTCAATTTCCATGACCTTTGCTCTCCATTTAGGATGTAGAGCTCTAAGAAACTTCCTTACGTAGTTCTTACTAGAATAAACTTAATCAAGAGCTTTAAGACTAGTAATAATAGTATTAAATCTAGCAAAAGCACTATCTATAGATTCGTCTTCGGAAATGACGAATTGTTCATATTGTTGAACCAAAAGGTCGATCTTATTATCTTTGACTTGACTATTCCCTTGCTGGGTGATTAACAAAGTTTTCCAAATTTCTTTTGCCGTGTTACACATGAAAATTATTTCATATTCTTTTCTTGGCAAAGCATTATAAATAACCATTTTGGCTTCATTATTTTTCGTAAGCCTTCTTTTAAGTTCATCACTTTGTTTTTCAAAAGGGACAACCTCATCAAGTTTGGTTTCCGGATTTTGAATCATCATTAGTAATAACATGCCAAAGGTCTAGATCTTTTGATTTAACATATGTCTCGAATCTATTTTTAAAATAAATAAAACTATCGCTTTCAAAAAGTGGTTTTCTTTGCATAGATTGCCCTTTTAGATATTTTTCAAAATCTATAGATTGACACAAGCTTTAAAATACAATATATTTTAAAAATCTTGAGTGACCTTGCTTCTGATACCAATTATCGAAACTAGAAAGGGGGGAGGTTAAATAGTTTGCACGTTTTAAAAGTTTACTTTCAAAAATGTTTAGATCCGAGTTATATGTTTAACCAATTCACAATATGAACAAGCAATAACTATCTAAACTAGAACATGAACAAGCAATATTCACATCTAAACTAAAAATGATAACGAAATTAATATTTAAAGACGATAAGGGAAAGAAACAACCTAAACAAGACACCAAGATTTTATAGTGGTTCGGCTACAAAGCTACCTTTCGCCCCCTTACTCCACTCCTCGAGTATCCGACTCGAGATTTCACTAATGTCATACAAGCTCCCTTTAGGCGTAGAAAAACCGTTTACACGTGGTTACGTTATTTTCCGACTACTAAGCTAAATGTCGAGTCCTAATTTAGCAGAACAATTCTTCCCACTTCACAAGATATCCACATCACAGATCTTCACTATCGGATCTACACAAATATCCGAATCACAACAAATTACATCAAACGATCAATACAATAGAGGTTGATATTAGAAAAAAAGAGGAAGAGATACTAATTAAACATTCGTTTCTTGACGTAATATGAGTGTTCTTCTTGCACTTGAATGAGAGGAAAGAGATGAGAAGAAGAGATTTGATCACTTGAAACAAGATCTAGTATGTTAGTGATTAAGAGTTTTAGTGAGAGAAGAAAGAGTTTAGATGAGAGACAGAAAGACTAAATAATTCCGTACAAGTGGATGTTTTTCTGCTGGGAATGGAGTAGTATTTATAGACAGGAAACTTCAACGGTCATCTGGTGGCTGGTCCTGGCGGTCCCATATATATAAGGGGGCCGCCAAGCCTATAAGGGGGCCGCCACTAGACTCCGCTCCTGTATTTGTCTTTTTGTAGTGAATGTTGTATCTGTTATGGAACCTTCCATTTTGGAGGAAAATTTAAAATTGTCAATTTTAAGTTTTTTATTAAAACTTTTTTTTATATTAGAAAATAATTTTGTAAATGTATTTTTTTAAGAACATATTTTGCTAGAATTAATGTGAGGATTATAGAAAATATTTTCTTGAATCACTAATCATGTTAATTATTTTATTTTGTCCATACCTTAAGTGATCACTATCTTTAAAATAGGAAATTTTACAATTTAATTAATTTGGTAAAACGTTTTTTTTTTTGTAACGTTTTACATTTTGTTGTTATCAAAACGTTAAGAGGTCAAAAAATATAAATAACATTTTTAGACATTATTTGTATTAACAGATCCCTACCCTATATCATTCTTCATCCTAATCGTTGGTTAAATTCGAATGAGAATGTGATCGAACACACATGTCTATTCCGTCATTACGGCCTGTTATGTGTGCTTCAGCTGCCTTGTTGGAGTGGTACTTTTGGTGAAAGATTGTAGAATGATAAACCCTAAGCCTTGTCTTAAAAACCTATATTTACCTCTATAAACTTGTTACTCCTTAGCTTTAGCGGTGGAGATGTGTATCCTAGCCAAGCTTTTGAAGAATTAACTCGTTCAAGATCCGAGCAATTGAGAGGAATTAGTTACATGTTACCACATAGATTAGTTGAGTGAATTTGTGTGTTTTCATCTTCATATTTGTAGGTGTTTGGTTGTGTACTTGTAATAGATCAAATAAATGCATTAACGAAAAATAGCCTTAGGGATACATTTTTATAGACTTATAAAGGCTACTTGAGGACAAGTAGGATTCAAGTGAGGGGATATTTGACGATATCAAATAATGTCTATTTTATAGCATCATTTATCCCATGTATTTAACCCATTTTGTATAATTATTGCAAAGATTGTACTTAATCGTTTATATTTGAGAATTGCAGTAATTATGGAGTACTTGGTGAATATTAGCAAAAGACGCGCATTCTAGAGCTTAAATGAAGATATTTTGAAGATTTACTATTCTGACAACCAATACGACGTATCCATCAAGGAAGATACGGCGTATCCGTGCTTGCACTCACCAAAGACAACAAAGGAAAGAAGACCAATACGCCTTATCCAGAAGAAGTCAATACGCCGTATTGAAGACATAGTATGTGAATATTTTGTAATATATCAAACGTGGTCCCTACTCTAAGAAACTCCAATACGCCGTATCCAATCCCTTAGATACGCCGTATCGAATCAACTTCCAGACCTTATAAATACAAAACTCAAAAACGAGTTTTAAGTGTGCTAAATCATATTCTCGATACCTAAATCACAAAAGTCGATTTTTAGAGGAGAAAAAGAGCAGAAAGAGGTCTTTGCAAAAACGCATTTCCAATCATTGAAGACAACGTGTAATTTCTTATACTTTTGTAATCGTTTAGTTTTTGGTATCATTCGTTAACTTGGTTAGTTTACCTTGGCTAAAACAATTACTCTTATATTAAATTGATTTTGATGGCTTTACTTTGGGTTATTGCCATTATTTAAAGATCTGAATGTTTGGTTTTTTTATATATTTGATTGCTTAATTTATCATTATATGCTTGTTTATGTTTACAATTTTATAACCTTTGGGGTTTTACGTGCTTTTGTATGCGACCATCATTCAAACTAATAGATCTAGTGATCGGAACCAAGTAATCTAGATGCCGGGATAGCTCTCCATATAGTGATTTATACATCTAGAATCATAGGATCACAAGTATTGTCCTTCTAAAATTATGCTAAGGATACGCTTCTGGCTTAACTAGTTAAAGGAAACTGCCTTTGGTTTATTGAACATGGTGACTAGTAGGCGAATCTAGATAATTCAGCAAATAATGTTCTGATTCTATTGGATAGTTGGACAAGTGGACTACTTATGTATTAAATTGCCTTTAAGCAGTAAGTGGGTAAAGTCTCTATGAGCTAGGGTTTAACAAGATCACCATTGCTTTAATCCTTAAGATAGATTATAATCAAGTAATAAGGATGCTTTATGCGGATGCTTTAATTGTGACAGAATTAATGTGTCTAGGTCTTAGGATGAAGTCCCCTAAAAGTTAAGAATTGATTGCCTATTCGAGTTAAGTAATCATTGCATGCTTTTACTTAACAAACCAACTTCTAATCGGATTAATGATGGCTAATACAGTTTTCTATCGTAAGGCTCAACCACTCTTTTATCTTCTGTTAATTTGCTTGCGTGGGTTAAAGTGTCTTGAATTGATTCTAGTCACCAAACAAACCTGTGTGGCCAGTCTCTCAGGCTGAAACCCCCCTTTTACCTGTTAGAATTAGGATTAGTACTAACATAGGATTAGCATAGGTTTAACTTAGATTAGAATTAACACAGATTAGATAACCAAAATATAAATAAATTGAGAGATTTAACCTCGCTTCAAGTGTTCGACACCCTACTTACTACGAATCTACCACCGACCGGGTACACTGCCCGTTAAAGTGTTGTTTTTGGTTAAGTTAGCAAATTATAAATTTAAAACTTGAACTATCATAAATAAACACCACACAACGACACACCAATTATACTAGTGTAATAGTATCATTATCGTGGATTTACGACTGTACGTACTGATGGTATAAACCTCCATCCCAAACTAGTATATATCATGATGTATCTTTCTCTCTCTCTCTCTCTCTCTCTCTCTCTCTCTCTCTCTCTCTCTCTCTCTCTCTCTCTCTCTCTCTCTCTTTACTTATTGGATGTGTTGTTAAGTAGATTAGTACACCACTCAGTTTCTTTAAGACTTAAAGTTTCATAAAATTTAAAGAAGTCAAACACACAGTATTCACCCCACTTTAAGGTTCTGCAACTGGTGTCAGAGTGGTTTACTCTAGTTTTCAAGTGTTAAAGCCTTCTTGTGAAGTTGTTTTAAGTTGAAAACTACTCTTTCAAAGATTCAAAATCCTAACTCTAGTTTTTGAAAAAGTTAAGGTTAAGAAACCATAACTCAACGAGATCTATGTTGAGGGATGTGCTAATGGCCAAGACCACTTTACTATGAGGCCGATAGGTTTTTTCTTTTGGAAAAACCCCTGCTCTTTGAGACTATGTTAAGTCAAAGATCATGTTAAGGTTCGGTGTCATGAGCTTAGTGCAATAATAGTTGTTTCGACATATGAATATGTTTCATTGTCGCCTCATTACTTAAATCTTGTGGTCCACTACTGAACATTACTTGATTTATTGAATCACTACTTGGATTTCGGAAATAATACTTTGAAATGTTGTAACGCTACTTTTCTTACTGAAATATTACTTGAATTATTTCAATACTGCTTTTACTTAAACCTATGAATTCACCAACATTATTGTTGACGTTTTTGCATGTATTTTCTTAGGTTATTATATTGCTAGCTGACCATTGGGAGCATTCGAGTCGCGCGGATATATTTTTGAAGGCTTTATAAGTTGAATACCATTCGACAAACGTTTTAAAAATGTTTTCTATTGCATTTAAATGGGACCTGTTGTAACTTTGATATTTTATAAAAATTAGCGAATGGTTGACTTTTCAAAACGTCTCACTTAGAGTCATTTTCTGTAACTTGTACTTTATATTATGAAGTAGCACCCCAAGTGGTATTCCGCTGCGTTGTGATTTTTGGGGTGTTACATTTACATATGATGACATCAAATAACGTCACTTTTATAGCATCATTTATCCCATGTAAATAACCCATTTTGTATGATTATTGAAAGAATTGTTACTTAATCATTTGTATTTGAGAATTGCAGTAATTATGGAGTACATGGTGAAGATTAGCAAAAAGGCACGCATTCTGGAGCTTAAACGAAGAAATATGAAGAAACTATTCTGACATCCTATATGCCATATTCATCAAGGAAGATACGGCGTATATGTGCCTAACAAGAACCCACGAAGACTTCAAGACCAATACGCCGTATCCAGAAGGAGTCTATACGCCGTATTCAATTTAAAGTAATAAAATATTCTGGAAGATATCGAACGTGGTCCCTACTCCAAGAAACCCCTGATACGCCGTATCCAAGACTTTCGATACGCCGTATCGACCAAATTCCAGACCCTATAAATAGAAAACCTAAAAACGGGTTTTTAGTGTGCTTGATCATATTTTTGATACCTTAACCACAAAAGTCAATTTTCAGAAGACAAGAAGAGCAGAAGAGGTCAAGCAAAGCTACTAATTCCATAGGAAACACTTTGTAATCTCCTATACTCTAGTAATCGTTTGATTTTTGGTATCATTCATTTAACTCGGTTAGTTTACCTTGGTTGGATTATTACTCTTGTATTGATTATGACGTTTGAGGGCTAATACCCTTGGGTATTAGCCATTATTATGAAGATTTGAATGTTTGGTTTGTTTATCTTGAATGCTTAATTTATCGTTGATTGCTTGTTTATGTTTATCAATTTATACTTGTTTACGTGCTTTTGTATGCAACCTATCATTCAACTGGACCTAGTGATACCGACCACGTTAGCTAAATGTCGGGGTGGCTTTCCATATAGTGATTTATATATCTAGACCAATAGGATCACAAATAATGACCTATCTTCGTCTTTAGATTAGTGAGCTTAGTTGGACCGGTAGGTGACCCTTGGGATCAATGAGTACATTCTTAATCAATTGATAAAGACTATTGGTAAAGACTTGTCCAGTAGACTACTAGTATATAAATTGCCATTAAGCAGTAAGTGGGTAAAGTCTCTATGAGCTAGGGTTTAACAAGATCATCATTGCTTTAATCCCTAAGATAGATTATAATCACCAAATAGGATGCTTTATGAGGATGCGTTTAATTGTGACAGAATTCTACGTGTCTAAGTCTTAGGAAGAAGTAATGCCTAAGTCTTAAGAATGATATGCCCCCTCGAGATAAGTATTCATTGCACTAAATAAACAAACTAACTTTCTAATTGGATTAGTGATAATCAGTCTGCTTTTGTTCCGGGTAGGCATATTTTGGATAACATTCTTATAACTCAGGAGCTTATGCATAATTATCATCGAAATAGAGGTCATCTAGATTTGGGGTTTGGTTTAAGTTGACATACAAAAATGCATATCGATTACAATGTGATTGGCGGTTCTTGGGCTGAGTTTCTTAAATACTTTGGCTATCTACTCCTCTTATGATTAAGTGGATCATGGCTTGTATCACTTCCACTTCTTTTCTCTTTGAATCTTAATGGTGATATTCATGGATTCTTTAAAGGGAAAGGAGGGCTTAAGGCAAGCAAGATCCATCTGTCTCCTATCTTTTTACTTCTTGTATGGATTCTTGGTGTAACCTTGATGATTAAAAGAAGAGTGGTCAGGTTTATTTCGCTACCACAAGCATTGTGAGGAGCTTCAGCTTATTAACGTATGTTTTGCAGATGATCTCTTTATTTTTGCTCGTGGGGACTTAGATTCAGCCCGTGTCATTATGGAGTCCCTTGAAGAGTTCAAGCTTACTTCGGGGCTGGTCCCGAGTATTCCAAAGAGCACGGCGTTCTTTTGTAATGTTCCTAATCATGTCAAGATATCTATTCTTAACATAATGCCGTTTGCTGAAGGTAATCTCCCGGTTAAATACCTTGGAGTTCCTCTTATTTCTTCGAGGCTTCTTAATAAGGATTGTAAAGTTCTTGTTGAGAAGGCTAAGAATAGGATTGAAGATTGGAAGAACAAGTCTCTTTCTTTTGCTGGTAGGCTGCAACTTTGTAAATCGGTTATCTCTTCTTTGCACGTTTATTGGGCATCGGTCCTCATCATTCCTAAAGGTATTATTTATGATATTCAAAGTCTTATTCGTGGTTTCCTTTGGTGTAATGGGGAGTATAAGAGAGGGAAGGCCAAGGTTGCATGGGATGACATTTGTCTTCCTAAATGTGAAGGTGGTCTTGGTTTGCGTAGTTTGGATCTGTTTAATATGGCCTTGATGACCACGCACATTTGGAATATTGTTTCTAACAAAGAGTCTCTTTGGGTGCGTTGGATTCACACATATAAACTTAGAAACCGGTCCTTTTGGGATCTTCCTATTAAAGATAATGTTAGTTGGGGCTGGTTAAAGCTTCTCCAACTCCGGGTGCTAGTTCGTCCATTCTTTTGGGTTAAACTCGGTAATGGGCGTGATACATCGGTGTGGCATGATAGTTGGTGTCCTCATTGTCCGTTAAGCCGTTTTATCTCTCCTCGGGATATTTATAGTGAGGGCTTTAATAATCAAGCTATGGTGGCTGATTTTGTGCTTAATAAAAGCTCCAATATTGAACCTCATTCCAGCCCCTAATCTCGATGAAAATACTGTAGATTGCATTCGTTGGAGAGACATTAATGGTGTATTTTCTGAGTTTTCTGTTAGTCGTGCTTGGGAGGCATTTAGACCTCATGGTAATGAAGTCAATTGGTTCAGAATTGTGTGGTTTCCCCATTCAATTCGTCGTTATTCGTTTCATTTGTGGTTGGTAATGCGGAATAGTCTTAAGACCCAGGATAAGCTGAGGCAATGGGATGTTGGTATTAATACCAACTTGAACCTGCTTCGGTGCTCTCTTTGTAACACTCAAAGTGATTCTCATGCTCATTTATTTTTTGAGTGTCCCTATTCATCCAAGGTTTGGAAGTTGGTGAGTCATCTTGCTGATATGGAGTTAGTGCCACCGATTCTTTATGATATTGTTGATCATCTTCAGCCTATGGCAAACAAGAGAACGGCTAGAAGCATTTTTGGTAAACTTATTTTGGCTGCCTCCTCTTATTTTGTGTGGCTGGAACGTTATAATTGTTTGTTTAAGAATGTTAAGCGTACTCCAGAAGAGTTAAGGGATGTAATCATGGTAACGGTTGGCCTCAAGCTATTATCGTTTAAATTCAAGAACTCGGTTAATGTGATCAGTTTGCTTGATCGTTGGAAGATGCCTAGATCCTTTAGGCTTTATGTTTGCTGATCGTTTTATGATGTGTATTTCTTATGTGTGGCTAATTGAGCTTTTAGCTTGGAAGTTTGCAAAGGAGAATTGGGACGTATCTTAGTTTATTTGTGTATTTCATTTAGGGCATGTCCCATTTGAGTTAGTGGTAGTTCAAGCTTGTGCTTGAGGTTAATGTGGTATTTCAGCCACATTCCATTGTACTTAAAAGATTTTGTGATTAATATACTTCACCGGGGTAACCCTTTACCCAAAAAAAGAGTATCCAACCTCTTCCAATTCGTCCTTAATACTCCTGGTAAAATGGCAGAGGTCCTTTAGCCTTTTCGGGTAGATATTTTGGTGGTTTAAGCCTTAGGGTGTAAGGTTTAAGCCTTTGGGTTTTTTCACACAAGATAACACACCTAGGTGGTTACATATATAGACTAGAATAAACCTTGGAGAGCAGGAAAAATGACCTCATGAAGTTATGGGAGGGAAATGATTGGACTTCCATCATTACAACTCATAAACACACTCTTAAATGAAGTTAAGTCTTGCAGTTATGCGTTTAGTCGTGCGTTTGGATGATCATGCCGAACGACCACATTGATTTGGTCAGTTTTGGCCTAACGGCTGTGAGATAGGGTCAAGCAGCCAAATGAGTTTCAAGGTAGCCTTTTTGGTGAAAACGGCCACATGTTCAGGCCATTTGGCCAAATTGATTTTCCTACACACACCTTTTTTTCTTTTCTCGTATGAAAGCTGAGTGATCATTCCTTGATCGGGCTTGACTCATATGACTCCAAAGTCAATTAAATACTCTTTCTTGTTCTCGGAAATGATCTCCATATGATTTCTCTCTTTGACAAATTATCCACAGGACTCATTCGTGCATGCATATTTCCTTGTTTTCCTTCTTTTCTTGATATTTTCTTCACTTTCTTAGTCTTGGCTAGCTACGAACATAAAAATCCCTCTTTGTGTAATATTAGTAGAAAAAGTTCGTTAATTAACCAAATAACATGTACAAAAAAATGGATAACGCACCTAAAAATATACTCGATTTGAGCGTTACTATACATCCAGGGTTACAAAAAATCTCCAATAAGTAGCTAATACAACCTACTAACACAAGGCAGAGTTCATAACTACGACGTCCGGCCAAACTTTGGCCGATTCGAAGGCAAAAACTTACGCCAAAAGTAAAGCCCGAAACTAAGCCAAGTCACCCACGATCACCATCAACCCTATAATAGCCTAGGATCAGGTCCAAGGCTATTCCAAGCCTTATCCAAGATTAAAATAGCCTTTTTCAAACCGCAATAGCTAATCATTTTGCAGACGCGAACAATTAGAACAACACAATTATATCTATAAGCCACTCGAGAAAACCGATCACTACCTAGAAGGGACAAACAAACAAAATCTTTAAAAAAAGTATATTGAGATATAGATACACACATAGTTACATACTTACCTCATCCAACGCCATTGGATCCATTAGGGGAGACAATTTCATACCGCTTAAAAGGAATTGACCTTCCCAATGGACGCCTCACCTCACAACCTAGTTGACAGTAGCAGATCTCATTCCCCTTATAGCTTGGGGAACAGATGATCGTATGTTACACCCATGGAGGATTTGACCTTAAATGGCAGACACCTTCGTCCATGCATCATAGGCTAACGTACACTAGTCGATTGATCTTGGACGTACACTGAGACATTTAAGTCCCCTACAGGCTTAAACAAGCTGGATCATACGACGTAACATCTAATTCTCGAACTAGGATGACAAATTCACCCTGGTAGGATTCAGAAGAGGCTAGAAGGCTAGATATAAGACTCTTTATGCCTTCTATTTCTATATAAACCTGGAAAATTCTATCAGGGTCAACATGCACCCAAAGAGCACCAATTTTAGATAAAAATGTAAAACGAGTTACGGCCTTAACAGCCAACCTCCACTCTTAGGTCAGCAATAGGAGCTTAAAACAACGGTCTTCACCACCATCGCTGGTATGTATTCCTATTCCTACAAACAAAGAATGGAAATGCAGTTAGAACATACAGCAATGGAAACACTCTTCTGTTTACGCAAACAAAAAAACGAAGTGCCTTAGACTGACAAAACTCACCTTCGTACAAA
Organism: Tanacetum coccineum; assembly: GCA_026074375.1. NCBI lineage: Eukaryota > Viridiplantae > Streptophyta > Magnoliopsida > Asterales > Asteraceae > Tanacetum > Tanacetum coccineum. The sequence continues at coordinate 40,193 of BQNB010009506.1, read as the reverse complement.
GCCCTCTTACTCAACATCCACGAAATAATTCCTTATGAGCACTAATATTTTTTAGGGTTTGAGGGAGGCGTACAAGAGAAGAGGAAGACAAAATATAATCTTTAGGGAAAGTGAAAGACTTAGCACGTAACTGCTCTTTTTATAGGCAAATAGAACATGTCTATAGGCTACACTTGGCAAGGGCTCATTAGGCCCAGTTCATTCATTTATGGCGCGTGAATCTCACCCTAGAAAGACGCGAGTGCCGCTGACGTCAACACAAACGTTAGCCATAGTCATAGGGTCGAGTCAAATCAGACAAAGCTATGAATGCCTGGATGATGCCACCTTCATAAAGGCATTAGATAAACATCAACTCCCAAGTGCAGGGAATCATTCCACATCCAGGACTTTCCATTTCTTCCAATGCAAAGCTTTAACTTCCACCTTTTCCCAATACATGTCAAACACTCCAACAAGAGATTTGGCATCAGCTATTCATCATTACAAGTCAGACATGACGTAAACTAGAAGGATAAGCTTGAGAGTATGAACCTTGGTTGCTAGACATGGACTGGGGGGACTCACTTACATAGTCCAACATCATATCACTTGCGGATGATCTAATACTAGACCAGGGGGCCTGATAGCATATCAATATTAACGGCTCAATCCCATTAATAACATGCTCGTATCAATCCTAGAACAAAGGTCTATCAGTTAATCACCTGATGGTTCCTCACTTACACATGCATGCCACACTTGGCCTGGTAACTTATCCTCTATGTATGACTACTTATGTAGGGGACCGTTGTCCGCCACTGTCATTAACAGTAAAGGATGTACCATCTGACACTTGAACATTGAGGGTGTACAACCAACACTCACTTGTGTAGAAACTAGAAAGGGGGTGAATAGTTTACCATTTTAAATTTATTATTCCACAATATCATATTCGATTCTATATGAAATCAATCGATCATAACAACTATGTAATAGTTAAACTAAGAGCAATATAAATATAAACAATGACAAATAAGTGAGAGATGAAAAGATCAAACCAAGACAAGAGAATTTATAGTGGTTCGGCTACGAAGCTCCTCTTCGCCCTACTCCGCTCTCTAAGTATCCAAATTATGAGTTCAATGCACTATATGAACAAGCTCCCTTTAGGCGGAAAAAACCATACAACATCACTTATACCAATTACCGACACTAAGCTAGATGTCGAGTTCTTCTCAGGATAGACCCAAAACTTTTGCACAAGTACTCTTACTGCCTTACACACTCTTGTATCTTTCCAGGCCAAAATACTAACCTAAACACTCTTGCATTTTTCGACCAACATACTAACCTACATACTCATGTATTTTCCGGCCAAAATATTAACCCCTAGACTCACGTATTTTCAGGACACAAATACAAATCCGATCTCACTAACTAATATGATTGAATAATCAACTGAGCTAGCTCAATTGGCCACCAATGGTATCCTTTGGTATGTAAGTTTCCCATCAACCTAAAGGTTATAGGTTCAAGCCTCGCTAGAGGCATGTGTGAAATATATTGTGAGATATGTGGGGTTTACGTTGTGAAAAAAATTGTCGTTCTAAAAAAAACTAATATGATTGATTGATATGGACACGATATACACAATGAATAAGAAAAGTATGATGACAACTATACTATATCAACTCGTATAGTAAATCGAAGATTGGGTCACTTGAATGAGATTAAACAAGTTGTAATGATCAAAAGAAAGTGGTTAAAAGTTACTATAATTATAAAGAAAAATTTGTGGAAAGAAAAGGTGACGAGCTTCTATTTATAGGCAAGAGAAACCAGATACGCTCCACCACAGTGCGACGGTTTCTTTAGCGATAAGGAAACCGTCCCCTATTTAAGGGAATCGTCCGTACAAACGAACAACTGATTTTTGTCTTTTATTGCCAACTGGCAAATCTTGGTAAAATATTTCTTCTAGAAGGATGAATTCAAATTTTAAACATATTTGAATTACTTTTGATTTATTTTAAATAGTTTGTCTAAGGTTAAAAAATGTCTACTTCTTTTGTATGAGAAATATAGTTCTTTGATCATTACTTGAAATGTTTAATAGTCATTGTGCATACCTTAATTGATGTTGTGTCAAAATGTAGTTTTACAACTAAAACTTTGTTTACGTAAGACGTATTTGTATTTTATTATAATCAAAACAAAAAAAGACTGTAAACCATAAATAATGCTTTTGTATTAGCAACTTGTACTAGCCAAGGAGAATTGTCACACATGTCCTCCTTGTCTGCTCTCGGGTGATCAACACGTGGTCTCCCTACTACCGTTGATTACTCCCTAATGTTTCCCTATAAATAGAAAGCATTCACAAATTCTCCAAGTAAGTTCATTCACTTGGCATTAAACCGTTACACCTAGTAACTCCCACACATCATAAAGATGGTTTGTTCAAGTGTTATTCGGGCTTCGTGATCCTTATCATACCATTGGGATCTTACCGTTCATCAGGAGAAACAAAGCAACACGACCATCTCAAATCTTTTTTTAAACGCGTTTTACATAACATTACGTATAAAAAATAATGATTTTTATTAGTAAATTTTTTTTTTGAACAAAATTATTAGTAAATTGGTTTTAGTAAATTTGGTTTGGTGTAGTAGAAGGATAAAATGGGTTGAATTCTAGTAGGCATATTTCCTTATTATTTCATACTGAAATTATTCCAATATGGTCATCTAATACGGAGTATGTATTTTCTTTTAAGAAAGATTAGTTGATTCAGCTTAAGAGGGTCATCTAATACGGAGTATGTATTTTCTTTTAAGAAAGATTAGTTGATTCAGCTTAAGAGTTCATAGGTAGAAAAAGGGTGTGGTGGTTTAAAGTTTAAACGATGTTGAAGATGACTCCTTTAAGTTTTTGTACGGTAATTAGTACAAAGTATAAAAGATTTTTTTTAACATAAATATAAAAGATTTATCTATACTACGTATAATAGAAAAACTTACAAATTTTGAAAGTGAAATATTAAAATTATTTTTAGAAGTCCTTATACTATTTTAAAAAGTCATATGCAAAGCTGAAAAGTATTAACACAACTTAAAGTATTTTAGGAAGTCTTTACATTATTTTCGGAAGGCATATGCAAAGATGGAAACTATTAACACACTATTAATACACGTCGAAAACCGGGTTGACCCGGGTCACTTCAAACCCGTCGGGTTTAACCAGGTTTCGAAAATATAAAACCCGGTTTAATTTGACCGATTTTTCGACCAGAACCGGTTCAACCGGTTGAACTGCCCGGGTCGAACCAGGTTTCAAAACATTATGTTTAATCCTCAAATCCTCAACTTTTATTATTTTTCGTTTATAATCCATAAACTTTTTTTTTATTACTAAAAATATCTGCCGTTATAAATTCTCATTACTATACACGGATACTCGTCTAGTCTTTATGTATGAGTTTCTACTTTCATGTGTGGGATATTCATCCTTCTTGTTTTAATGAGTGAATATATTGAGAAGATCTATTTTTGATACTAATAATTGTTTGGATATCAGATGACTTATCTTCACCATCCATCTAAAAATAGATCAATGAATGAGATTAAAAGCATTTTATTATTTCATTTATTTTTTATAATTTAAATATTTCATAAATCGTTAATTGTTAGACAAAACAAATTATACCATCACGACCAGCATTTAATTATCTTTCTATAGACGGGCACTTTGATATACTTTCGACAAACTTTTTTTTCGTTTTTTTTTTCACTTTTTTCCGGTTTTATCACCTTTTTTGTTTTTTTCGTTGTTGAAACTTGCTCGAAGAAATCACATGTGATTAAAACACTAATTTGAATATTCATATAAAATCACATGTGACTTAACACTAATAGCGAATTGCATGTGATTTCATTAGAATTACATATCATATGTGATTTAACACTAATATTATATGTGATTTAACACTAATATCACATATGATTTTATTAGTGTTTAATAATATGTGATTTCTTATGCAAGTTTCAACAACGAAGAAAAAAGATAAAAACATCAAAAAAACAAAAAAAACTGTCGAAAGTATATCAAAGTGCATATATATATATAGAAAGATAATGAAATGCTTGTCGTGATGGTATATTTTTTTCGTTTAACGATTAACGGTTTAAGAAATATTAATATTTGAAAAAAATGAAAATGAGTTTTGGTTTAATCACATCTATTGGAACAAAATGAAGATGAAGGGTGAGAATTAATCTCTTGATATACAAATAAATCAAATATTTTTCATATGCAGATATTTGTTTCATTGCGATTGTTCAATTTTTTTTTAAATCATTTGTTTTTTCAAATAAAAAAAATATGACATGACGTTGCATATTTGCTAAAATAAACTAAAGTAGTCAAATTAACGTTTTTAAATATCTGATGCTAGCCTTTCGGTGATTTCAGATGTTTGGTTGACTTGTTAATACCATTATTTAAAAAAATATTATTAAAACAGTTAGTACGACTTAATGAAGTAACTATATAGAAGCAACGAGTTAGAATTTAACCCGTGCGTTGCCGCGGGAGTTAAGTTTTTTGCATTGTTGTTGTGCAAGTTTCAGTTTGGTAAATATCAATATTGGTCTCATTTTATTCGTGGTTCAGAAGCATTTATGTCCGTATATTTTTTATTTAAAGTTTTTGGGCCGGTACAGTATATTTTTTATTTAAAAAATTTATGTAAAAAAGTTGCGAATAAAAGAAACTTGAGGGGCCTTTTTTATTTTATTTTTTAAAAATTTATGTAAAAAAGTCGTAAACAGTTAAAAGTTGAGGGTCCGTTTTATAAAAAAAAAACAGTTAATACAGATTTACGTTTGTTTTGACTGATATTCGTCGTTTTCGAACGATTTAGTCGATTTTCGAGAACCGTCTTTGACTGTTTTTCTCCTCTCTAGTTTTCGAGTCGTTATTTGACCGGATTTCGATCGTTCTCGTCTCGACTGATTTTGTCTGTCTTTTTCGACCTTTTTCGGACTATAAAAGAAAAAATAAAACGATCGAAAACAACGAAATCGGTGGAATCGGGTAAATCGTCAAAATCGGTCCGAAAACATCGGAAACGAACGCAATCAGGGGTCAAAATTAAGTCAAAAACGATCGAACGTGGTCAAAAACGGAAACGTAACTGTTAGAAAATGTCAAAAACGGACAAAATCTGTCAAAACAACGGAAAAAGGCGGAAAACGAACGAAATTGGTCGAAAACAGACAAAATCAGTCGAAAAGGAAATCGTTTTCGTCCGAAAAAGGTCGAAGACAGACAAAATCAGTCGAGAACGATCGAAATCGGTCAAAACGGTCGAAAACTAGAGAAAACAGTCAAAGACGGTCGAAATAGACTAAATCGTTCGAAAACGGACGAAATCAGTCGAAAACAAACGTAAATGGTCAATAACTGTCGAAATCAGGCGAAAACGGACGAAAATGGTCGAAAACAAACGAAATCGGTGAAAACGGTCGAAAACGGCGAAAACGCACGGTCGAAAACGCATGTGTCATATAAAAAGAGTACTTAAAATGGTATAAAATCTCAAGTTCAGTGTCCCACTTATGGTATAAAATTTTAGAGTACTTAAAATGGTAAAAAATTAAAAGTAGGAAACTATAAGAGTCAATTTGCCCTTGTGCAAAAGATGAATTTATGCCTTGTGGGTGGCGTTGACAATTATTGTTAGAGAGGTCAGTATCTTTGTGTCATGGCTTCAAATTATGGTTAAAAAATGCTCACGCATCATCAAAATCTCTCATGGCATCACATTATCACATGACACCAAAAACTAAGCCCCTCCTTAGCACCCAAAATTGTGATTCCATGGGAGAGTTTTTTTTATATAAATAAGAAATAACAAAATTAAACTTCGTTAAATAAAACAAAGTAGATGAAAATACAAATTAAAATAACGATACATTAAAAAAATTATAATTTAGTGATTACGGTTTCATAAATGCTTCATGAGGTCTTGTCGAAGCTCGATGTGCACTCTTGTAGTATATTGGATATCATAACACAAGCCTAGTAATGATGGGTTGGCCGAATTTCTAGAGAGAGAAAGTGACTAGTCTAGTGAGAGAAAACACCTTTAAGTGTGTGTATTATAAAATGAACAACCAACCCCTTCCCATGGCTGGAAAGGGGTATATATACATGAGTTTTGTGCCCCTAAGTGGGCTATGGAGTGGGCTAACATGTGGGTAAAGACCCGGCCCAACACCATAAGTCATACGGTAATTAAACGATTAATATTAAGGCTACGAGCTAACCTATGCTAGACATTACACGGGGTGACCGAGTCTTTTACATGGATTTTCATAATCCTAACAATCTCCCCCTTAATCTTTGAATCCTAGTCTCTTGATTCTTCAAGATTAGTCTCTGTACTGCAAGTAGTGATCTTTGAGCGTTGTTCCTTAGACTTGTGTGATCTTTGAGCTTTCTTTGAGATCATCATCTACAGTAAATCTCTTAATCATCCTTATTGTGGAGTATTGCCTTCATGTGATGTTGTGTACCCTATCGGACCCGCATGCCTCGCACTTTTCTGAGTCATGTTGATACTCATCATAAGTTGCGGAAGTGTGTTTGTGGTCTTTCATTTATCATGATGTCTTTGATTAGTAACATTAAGTGTGAGCATGGGGTTGTGAATTGAATCCACTAGAACGAGGTATCTCCATTTTCGTCTTTACGTGAACCTGTAATAAAACAGTTAGCAATAAAGCTTGTTGACGAATATGGCTTTGTCATTCACCCGAGTCTGGTTGGATTAACCTCCGGATCCGTGAGGACCGACCTGTGATCAGGTAGATTCATCTTAATAAGAATCTCCTTGACAAGATTTCCAGTATAAGTATCAGATCATCTAATGTACAACCATCAAAATCATCATACTTGTCTATTCTCTTTATCGGAACGTCTCAAAGTAGACAACACGATAAGAGTGAATCGGTTAGTTACTGTCTTACCGATTGATGATGAAATTTCGTTAAAAATAATACGATTGTATCACTTGAGAAAGTATTTTTGTGACACATCAAGAGTGTTTTATAGCACAGAATCAAATTTCATCATAAACACATTTGTTTTGAAAGATATACACAGTCAATGTGCTCAAAAATTAGTTATTGAGCACATCAAAAGGTTTTTCAAAAACTATTCGTCAATTCACTGCCTGGAACAAGTTTGATTCATAAAGAATTGCACCATCGTTGCTTTCCATTTGTCATAAGTTTAATCCATAGTGGATCTCACATGTCACCTACCAAGAGCTTGTTAGTGTTCGGCTCTTAGAAGGATTTCCATTCACATTGTGAGTACTTTCGTATCACTCGGATGTTATCGGTATATCCCTCGCGGATATTGCGTTTGGACTCTTAAGATCTTACTTGTTATCACAGTGTGTGATAATCAAGCATAATTTGTATTAGTGTCCTAGCGAGATTTATAGATGATCTCATGGCTCTAGACTCTATAGTACACTTTTGGTTTTAGTAGTCGGAGGCTAGAGCAGACCGTCACCTTTTCAATATCGTCTAACTCGGAGTGTGAGAGACGATAGAAATGTATTGATATCCGTGAGAAATGAAACAAGAATCCTTTGAGGGATCTTGAGTGGCTAGGGAGGGTTGTGCAGCATATCACTGGGTCTATGATACTTGTCTTCAATATGTGCATCGATATTCGAAAAGGTCTAGCACATATGAGAGAGCCTACACTTGAGTCCAAAAGATCATATTTTTTATCACATTTTTTATCAGATTTTCTATTTAAATCACATTCTCTCCCCTGATCAAAAATTTCCTAAAACCAATTTGTATTTTAGGATCTTAATTGATTTAAGACTCTGTTTCTCTGCGGTTATGACATTATGTCTTCCCGGGATTGGCTAAATTTATAGAACGCTTGGACTTCTTTCAGTATATTTGTTGTACCTTATGGAGGAAATAGTGCACCCAAAAGTAACAAGTTAAGACACTGATTTTCTATGCGGTTATGACATTTATCTTCCCAGAATGGCCTAAAATTAAAGAAGGCTATGGACTCTATCATGTGTACTTGTTGTACCTTGTGGAAGAAATAGTGCACCCAAAAGAAACAAGTTAAGACACTGATTTTCTCTACGGTTATGAAATTTGTCTTCCCGGAATGGCCTAAAAATAAAGAAGGCTATGGACTCTATCACGTGTACTTGTTGTACCTTTCAGTGTAACTACTCCTTCCCCCTTGCTGGTTTCAATACCTCGGAATCAGCAAAACCTTGTACGCACCCATACTTGAGATCGTGTTTGAAGAATTAATAAGTTTAATTCTATTCTGTGGAATCTATTTCAAGACTTTTAAATTATGGAAAGAATTTCCAAAACATTCTAAGTCTTTTTACAGACTATGTTGTGTTGGGCATTATTAGTCGTATGTAGTTTAAGCCTGATCCACTAAGTTTAATGGCATTAAGTCCCTAAAGTTTGAAATGAATGACATCTAAAGCCCTTGTAGTTAATATAAATTAACTCCCCTGAAAAATGTGATCCGTCATTATCAAAACTTTATCAGTGCTATACCTTGACTTATTTTGAAGACTGTTTAAGATTATTTGATGGACACGTTCTCCCACTCAAATAAGACCATTTTCTATTTAAAGAGCTATAGTCATTAGATGAGTGATGAAATTTGCTTTTAAATCTTTTTTGTGAAATTCCTTAAAACACTGATCCATTGTAAAGACAACTTTTTACCCCCATGGCTAACACAAATAATTTTTGAAGAATCATAGAAGAAAAATTATTTGGTTAAAAAGAGATTCTCTTCTTTATCAGAATATGCACTGAAAATCCGTACATTAGTCGGCGTTGCATGGATATAAAGTAATCCTTGCCCGGTGAATTAATCACCCGTTATTTGGAACAGCCGTCGTTTAGGGACGTGCTTTCCTCATTTTAAAGAACCGGGTTGCATATCAGAAATAATTGAAAGCATTTAGACATGTTTTGAATGTTTAGGTGATTAAAACTTCCGTTCGAGCTTCATTTAAAGGCCCGTGTCATTATTGAATGACATTTCTAGGTCCGGTAATGTTATCGATAGCAGATGACATGTTCTTGAATTACTTTTTTTTGGTATTTTTCTATTTTCTGATTTTTATGGATTTTTGTTGGTTTTATATTTTTGTAATTTCTTTTTGAGTTAGAATATGTACATATTTACATAGGATACTTGGGGAAAAGATTATTTTGTTACTCTTCATTATCATACTGAAGACGTTGAGTGTCTGGGGCTTCATTACTCTTCATGACATTAGCCGCTAGGTGAATGAAGTCAAATCGTTCTCTGGGCTGTGCCGTAGGGAATTAATCAGTCTGTTTGATACTCTGTCCTAACGTTTTTACAACTCTAACCTCTCACTTTTACACTTGTTCTTGATAAAATGAAAATTGTGGTTGTCGATGTGTTTATTCCTGGAGTGACTGGGTGTTGTTGCAGCAGAGGAGCTTATGGTATCTTGTTAATTACATACAGAGGGATGTGATTGTATGCAAAGCCATAATCCGATAATTGAGACCTCATCCATAGGATTTGGGCACAGCCCCATGGCAACCTAGTTCCTTCTAGTTGCAAGTTAAAAGGCGTAAGTTCCTAATTACCATATGTTGCATTCTAAACCTTAAGAAATGACACAAGTAACATCTAAAGTTTAAATGAGTAAAAATACATTAACTCCCTTTTTAAATCATGATCCTTTACTGTCAAGCCTTTTTTTGTTTACTCCATGATTGAAAGATCATTTTGAAAGAATTATTAGCACATTTCTCCCCTCAAATAATGTCCCGTTTTCTATTTAAAGAGTTGTAGACATTGTTTGAGTGCTTGAATTTGCTTTTAAATATTTTTTGTGAAATTCCTTAAAACACTGATCCATTGTAAAGATAACTTTTTACCACCATGGCTAACACAAATAATTTTTGAAGAATCATAGAAGAAAAATTATTTGGTTAAAAAGAAGACTTCTCTTATTTATCAAGAAATAATGCACTGAAACGTACATCAAATCGAGGGTGCACGAATATAAAGTAATCTATGCCCGGGAGAACTGAATCACCCGTTGTTAGGAACAGCCGTCTTTTTGGCAACGAGCTTTCCTCATTTTGAAACCGGGTTGCAGTCTGAAATAACTGAAAGCCATATAGACATGTTTTAAAAGCTGTTTGAACTTCTGCTCGAACTTTATTTAAAGACATGTGTCATTATTGAATGACATTTCTAGGTTCGTAAATGTTATCGATAAACAAAAGACATGTCCTGAAAACTCTTTTTGGTATTTTCTATTTTCTATTTTTGTATTTGATTTTCTTGGTTTTATATTTTTTCTATTTTGTTTTTGAAAAATTTAAGTAAATTGAAAAATCTTTTTGGGTTTTTATGATTTTCTTATTTACATAGGATACATGAAGAATTACCAACATTATTCTTCCTTTGAGATAGCAGATCTCAACCAGACCGTTTTCCACCGAATGGAATTAGATTATCATTTGCGTCAAAGTAACACCAAATGGCATGTTCTTGTAGTTGACTTCTTGTCGAAACCGGTCGAGAAAGATCGCCAATAACATTCTCCAATGGTTGATTCTTTGTCAACTTAGTGAGAGTATCAAACGATTGGTTAAGATGATGCAAATTTAAGGGAATGACCCCTTATAACGTTGTTTCTTTAGAACTTGGGTCTGAAGAAAGATTATGAAGGAGGGGTGCCTTATCAAATTATGCATTTTGATGTCCATGAATTATTTCTTCAACACCTTGATGAATTACTTGAGATTAATTTTCCTGATTTATTGGTGAAGTACTAGCAGATGGTACATCTTGATCACTGTTAGTTGACAAAGTTGAACAGACTAGATCAATAGCTCTTGGAGTAGTAACTACTTCTGGATCTGGAGAGACCGTACGTGGTAGAGGACTGAAGTACTCATTAAACAATGGTTGAAACAGGATCTCATAGTCTTTCTTGAATGGTGAAACATAAGGTGTTGGAGATGGAATATTTTGTACGAGTCCTGAATTAATTGTTCCAGGAGTCATTGAACATATGACCATTTGAGGATGGGAGCATATTTATATTGAAGAGATCTTATCCGAGTTAAACCGTATTGATCTCATTTTATTCACTTTTCTCCCCCTTAAAAATTGCATATGTTGTTGCCATTTGTGATGAACAAGTGAATTAAAATACAAGCTAATGTACGTTAATCCACTTGTTGACAGAACAAGCATAGAAAAAGCATGAATCATGTTGATAAGAATGGTCAAACACAATAAAATTTCTCTTTTTCCAAAGATAAAGCGCACTGAAGCATACACCTTTATTTTCTTTGAGTAGAGGGGCCTGAAGTGTTGTCTGCAGACGCCATATGTTGTTGAAGAGCGAGGCCTGAACTGATGTGAACAGACGACATAAAACTTTGAAGAACGAGGCTTGAACCATTTTGTTCAAACGTTATTTTGTCGTTGAAGAGCGAGGCCTGAACCGATGTGAACAGACATCATTTGTCATTGAAGAGCGATGCCTGAACTGATGTGAACAGACATCATTTGTCATTGAAGAGCGAGGCCTGAACTGATGTGAACAGACGTCATAAAACTTTGAAGAACGAGGCTTGAACTGTTTTGTTCAAACGTCATTTTGTCGTTGAAGAGCGAAGCCTGAACTGATGTGAACATACGTCATTTGTCATTGAAGAGCGAGGCCTGAACTGATGTGAACATACATCATAAAACTTTGAAGAACAAGGCTTGAAGCGTTTTGTTCAAACGTCATTTTATCGTTAAAGAGCGAGGCCTGAACTGATGTGAACAGACATCATTTGGCATTGAAGAGCGAGGCCTGAACTGATGTGAACAAATGTCATTTGTCATTGAAGAGCGAGGCCTGAACTGATGTGAACATACATCATTTTTATGTGCATCAGGTTTGAATCCCTTGAACCACTGGTTCATGAGATATCAGTCTTTTCGGCACCCAAACTTTGTGTCTTTCTTTTATAAGATTACAAGATGTACCTGCGCTTAAGTTAGTAGTACCTGCACTGACATTAAGAGTTTGATTGAATTCATATGGGTTAGTGATATCATCATTTGAACCATTTGGAGGTTCACTGTCAACTTTGGTTGTGTTATCGGTGAACATCTTTCCAGTAGGTATCCACCTAAGACCAGCAATTTTGAAAATTCTACCCTTCAGTTTCCACCTAAGACAAGATCTAAGAGTGTTTGGTTTCTCATTTACAGCGGAAGACTTTGTGGGAGAAAACCTTTGTCCTATAGCAATCTGCCTACCAGGTTTCTGAGTATGGCTCTTTGGTTCAACGGGTTTGTTGTTGTTTCTAGTCTTGGGGATTGAACCTTAGCATGAGAATTCACATCTTTTAGGAATTTTGTTATACAATTATCATGATTTGCATCAAAGACACATTTATGACACGATGAGCAAACAAAGTGTTTAGAGTCAGAAAAAGAACTAGAATTCCTAGAGTGATCTACTAGCGACACACCATTTGACATTCCACAACTACTCATAGATACAGGCAAACTCCTAGATATTTGATTGTTGCTCCTAAGATTTAGTTTACTACCATTAGTAGTATTTTGTAGACTAGTAGTATGCATCACACTAGGTTTTGAATTCCTATTTCTTTCTTGTGTCTTTTTCCTAGCTTCCTCTAGATAGTGATTATGAGCCATATCATTTGAACCATACGATTCTTCTTGACTATTCCTAGATGAGCCAGGTGCTATCACGTGATGAGGTTTTGCAAGCACATATTCTCGAACTTTAGGCAAATAATGAGGAGTGACTGGTTTTGACAAAACGTTATTCACATCAACTTGGGAGGCAAACCGTGGTTTTGAAAAGTTAGGTCGTTCAGATTTAAACGCATTCGGTTGTCTAACAACTGATTGGTTTCTGGGTGGTTGTAAAACCGGTTTCCCCAAGATTGATGGTTTTGCAAACTTAGTATCCACGCTATTTCCTTTTAACTTTCTTAATTCGTTTTTCAATGCTACATTCGCAAAAACCTTTTCCTGAATCTGAGCTTTTAAATCAGCATTTTCAACAGTCTTACTATTTACTTGAGCAATCAGTGAGTCATTATGATCTTTCGTCTGAATTCGTGTCTTTTTGATAGAATCATAAAGTTCTTTGTAAGTCTGTTTTAAATGCTCATTTTCCTTATTTAACTTCTCATTCTCTGCAAGTAATTTAGCCACACTACTTTCTAGTTCAATGTTTATTGTTTCCAAAACATCAATTTCATGTTTAACCTTGGCTTCATTACTTGCTTCCTTCACACTTTTAATTTGATTCTTCAAGTTGCAAATTAGTGTGGTTTTGGCCTGTAGCTGAGCTTTCAAATCATTTATCTCAAAAAATTCACAAAACTCAGGAGCATCCTGGTTTTTACATGGTTTGTTACTTTGAAAACTTTCTTCCTTTTGTTGCATTGAAATTTCAAGTGAAATACAATGTTTTTCAAGTTGTAAAAATCTGTTTGAAAGTTCATTATAAACTTCTTTTTCAACCATATCATTCGTTTTGAGAAACTCAGCCTTAAGCAAAGGACTTTTTGCTTGATATTGTTCAGCATCCTGGTCAATCTCTCCTCCCCTATGACACATATTTGTTGAATCAGGAGTGGTATTGCTATCAACCTTTTCCAACAGATATGTGTCATATGTGTCATATATGGGTACATATTGCTCATATGTTTTGTTCATATAGCAGGGACAGTTATGTTAAGCAGTCTAGTTGTACTCAGCAAAGGGCACTTGGTCATTACTGGTCTTATATCTACATACACACATGGTGTGATATAAAGTTCCTTAAACTGCTTGGCTTGTATCATTGCTTATCTGACTTAGTCCCCACTCATTCTGTAAAACTAAACTAAGCATCCTATGCTTTACTCGAAACAACCTTACTTCTCTCGTACTGCATCTGTCTTTTCATATCATCCTTCTATCATACTGTCTTTTATGACGTGTTCTTTCAGCAACAGACTTCTTAACATTACCCATGTGTAGGAGTAGTGTTTCTCTAAACTGTTTAACTTTGATTCCAGTGTATTCAGCAAAATACTTTTCTGTCATTTGACTGTCATAATCCCCAAGTGAATTGCGTGGCCGATGAACATGCTGAAATTGTTTATTGATCACGCAACAGGCGAACCATGGATCTATCTCCTTGTAATTCATCTTGTTAAGCTTTGCTTGTCAGTTGATCCAAGTTTAGTTAACATTAGCCTGTGAAAGTCAGAACATCTTGTTCGAAAGAGTGTCACAAAATGCCCGTTCGAAGACATCCATTGATTTTTTAAATATTGTATGAAAAGAACCTGGAGAATGTGATGAAGTAAGTTCGAAAAGATTTCATGCAACTATTCCCTTTCTTTGTGTTGTAGTTTGTTGCAATTGATTACCAACTCTCCTCTCTTGTGAATTTGAATTCCAAAGATTCCATTGAAATACGATGTGTGAAATAATTAAGGATCTTAAGTAGATAAAGTAATTTGTTGTTGGAAATCTAGTTCACGGGATTTTACAAGTCTTGATTAAACCGAAAAAACACGTGAGTATTTCGCGGGATTTTACTAAATCAAAAAAAACCGTGAAACAATAAATTAATTTTGGTTGAAATTGAAGAATTTGAGCTTTTGTTGGCGAAAAATGAGCTTAAAACGACAACCGGTGCACAATCGTTGAACTTAAAATGAGTATTGGTTAATTAAAACTCAAATAAGGACTAATAGTAAAGACTTATTAATCTAAAGGTTGAAAGAAAATATGTTTAAAACCTAAGGACTAGTATTAACTAAGATTAATTACCTAAAGGCTAAATTTGTAAAATCTTGAAATATAAGGTTAATAATGAAAATTTTAAATTTTAAACAATTATAAGATATTAGAACACATGCACAATCTGTGTTATCATCTTCGTTTGACAATTCTTGAAATGCACGATTGTATATCCTTGCTCGCGGACTCGTGTGTTTATCGTCGACCAAAAACAAATACACCACGATGATCGTTACAAGACCGCGAATGAAATGGTATAAGTTAGAGGACCCGCGAGCACCGAAGTCGAAACCCGAAAAACCCGAAACACATTGAATCAAGCCCGTTTTACCATGTTATGCTTATGTATAAACCGTTTATGTTTTAGTAAGTGAATTAAGCCCTTGAGAGATAATGGTCCAAAGTAGGTCAATGTAAAGCAAATCTCAAAGAAACCAAAATGCAAGTCTTGTGTTATAGCAAAACGCAGTCTTCACTGACAAAATTTGGGCAGCATAACTTTTCTATTAGCTTGCAAAAAGGTCTTCAATAAGGCAAATCTCAATGCCTATGTAACAAAACCCAGAGTACTTGTTGCTAAAAATGGTTACACGACAAAAACGCAGCTCCACTTTGTGTTTTTAACTCTTTGGACACCTTGAGAACACGCCAAAACGCAAGCAAGAAATACTCAAAACGCAGTGAAGAACATGTTTGACTAATCCTTCTTCAACCTCAAATAAGCTATAGAAAATAAGCCAATAAGCTAGAAATGGTTACGAACATGAACCAAGGTTAAGCTACTATTTCAAACACTTGATGATTCAAGCTTTTAGACACAAACAATGAAAATAAGCATACAAAGAAAAACTTAAGCCGAGACCACAATAAGCTTCGAAAAGCACCACATATAAGCTACAAGTAATATTCAACAAGAAGCTATATCCCTTAAGCTAAACATGATTTTGAGAGAAAAATATGCTTAAATGAGATGAAACGTGTAAGCTGTAAAAAAAAACCCACTAGTAATTTGAAGAGAAGAATAATGAGCCTAACAAATTTAATGGGTTATTTTCATATTAAACCGAATGTAAAATAAGCCACATTTACTAATAGCCCATGACTTAGTTATCAAAGAATGCTAGTTAAACAAAAGTTATAAACCTTTTATATTGGTTTTATGAAAATTTAAAAACAGTAAGCTACGAAGAAGAAAAAAAAATATGAAAAAAAACAAGAGCTAGTAATCTGTGTTGAAGAGAAAGACCAAATTATTTGGTTTGAAAAGAGGTAAAAACTCAATCAACGAAAGAACAATAAACAATATAAAATAAGCTGACGTCTATGATAAGCTCAAAGAATCTACCACAACTCGAACACTAAACCCACCGAGGCTCTGATACCAATTGTTGTATATTGGATATCATAACACAAGGTATGAATTCAGGGTTGGCCGATTTGTAAAGAGAGAAAAATAGGAGTTCTAGTGAGAGAAAATCACTTAGTGTATGCTTGTGATAAAATGAACAACCGACACCCTCTCCATGTGTGGAGAGGGTTTAAATAGTTCTTATACGCCCCATAAAACGGGCTATGGTGTGGGCTTACAGTGGGTAAAGACCCGGCCCAACACCATAAATCATACGATTACTGTACCCACTACGAGCTATGCTAAATAAGAAATACATGGGGTGACCGAGTCTTTTTTCTTAATCCTAACAAGAGGCATAACACTAACGCTAGCTCCTAATTCAACAAGGGCAATGTCAAAGCAAGTATAATTAATAAAACAAGGTAAAGTGAAACTCCCTGGGTCTTTCTCCATTCGAGGTATGGCGTTATTGATATGTGAAGTGATGAGTGCTAAAATACACATCTTTTGTACCTCGTAAAACACTATTAATTGCACTAAAAATACTAAAATATGCTTAATTATATTGCAAATATGTTTGTTTGGTATTTTTATGTCTTGCAGGTAAAAAATGATTGAAAACGGAGCAAAAACGAGTAATAACAGTTTCGTCGCGATCAAGAGTGTATATTATTCAAAATAAAGATAAAGTTGTGAAAAGTCCCCAAGCATACCAGTGAAAAGAGAACGGAAATACGAGTCCAACGGTGCTTTCATCTCTTATTGGGCCGACCCGACACCATTTATATGGGTCGGACCGACCCATACTTATTAAAGCCCAAGTTTAAACAACTTAACAAAAATTCCGGCCCAAGACTACTAACAGGCTTGACCCAGAAAAATGCAAGCCCAGCAGAAGTATCATTGAAATTATAGCTCAGTTAATAAAGTGGATCACTTGGCCCAATTCTCTCAAGAAATGATACGGCCCAGAAGCATACCTGAAGGCCAAGACCAATATCAATTGGTACTGCTGCTTAGACATCACGCAGCTACAAAAAGGAGAAAATCTCAATCATATCTGTTCTTCATTTTTATTTTTTCCGTTTTGTTTTTTTTCGTGAGCAGATTAGGAGTAGACTTAGGGTAATCTTTGGAGTAGGATAAACTATTTCTTTTAAGCACTTTCATTTAATATATTGTAACAACTTTTGATTTCTTTGTCATATTCGATTGATGTACAGAAAGAGGGATCGATAGATGTAGGCAATTTTTAATTAATGTTTGCACTTAATTATTCTTTAATTTACTTCAAATTTGTCATGTTTCGTGTTTCATCTCAATCAGTAGCATAGCTCATTAATGTCTAAACTTTTGTAGCATAGTACAGTGAATTAGTGATGCCTCAAATTGTTTTTTATCTTTTGTTTCACATCAAAGCAACAACACCTTTTGCATTTTAATTTTTCAATGTTAAGGTTTAATTTGTTTTAATACTCAAAGTTTGTAACAAAATTCTTTGACAAACGAATTAATCAGTTTCACTTCCTCTCAATCTTTTGCTAATTTCAAGTTGCTAATTTTTATATAATTTTCAAATTTATTTTTTATTAATTATTTATAAAAACGTTTTTCTTTATTTTTATTTTAAAAAAAAATAGTTTTATTTAATAAAGTTTTGATTTTTTTTTGTTTTGTTGTTGATGGAATCGTCGTTATCTCCGGGCCACTTCGAGCTAATTCCGGGTTCTATCCGTGGCGAGGAGCTTAAGGGTTCATAAGCTAGTTTGATTTTTCTAGCTTATAGCTTTATTAAGTTTTTATTAAGCTAATAATTAATAAAGTTTAATACTTTATTACTTATTTAGTAAAATAAAAGCTAATAGAGAAATAAACTAGTTAGCTTACTTAGTTTATGTAATCGGGCGGTTTTAATCGTATCGGTTTCGTCATTCGGGTTCTACTTCTTTTCTCTTTTTCATATTTAGTAGTTTTAGTTTATTTGGCTTAATATGATTGTCATTATTGCTATGTCTTTTATTGCTTATCCGTTTATTATGATTAGTGAGTAGATTTTTTATGCTTGTTAAGTGATCAATTGTTTAGTGAAGTAAGTGTGATTAATAAAAAAGGAAAAATATTGATTAGTGATTTTTATATTACTTAGATTATTGTTTTGGTTATTCGAGCGGGAAAAAGCCGTAAGAATAATTAGGTAATAATTTAGTAATCGATATCTTAATAAGAGTTGTTTTCAACATAAGCCAACGTTGTGAGCAGATAATTTGTTAAAAAGATATTGGTTCATCAATAAAGACTTAATTGTATGTTTAATTCACACTTAAGGATCTAGTCAATATACTTAGCAAACATATCTTTTATAATATATCGTTCTTAGTTTAATTGCTTGCTATTTGCTATCTAGTTTTAATATAATTTATTTTTATTAAATTTTTAGTTTAAAACCCAAATAAAAAATATTCGATATTCAAGCATCAAACAAAACGCTTTCGTGGATTTCAAATTCATCTCTCGTCGGGATACGACATCCGGTAGATTAACTATTACTTATCCTCAAGTAATTTTCATATCAAACGGGATACTCTCTATATTATAGCTATTTGAGATATTTAGTTATATATAATATATTTTACATACGACTATTTGGATCGAATCAGTTTTTGACGCCGCTGCCGGGGAGAGGTGTACGATTTACGCGAAGTGTTTGTAGTTAGTGCCTTGGAGATCCTTTCGTCTTGAAAGTTTATTTTCGTACTTATAAAAAAAATATAAATACCAAAAATATTTTCCTTTTTCTATTTTATTTTCTTTCATTAAAATTTTAAAATACCAAAAATATTTTCATTTTATTTTCTTTAAATAAATATAAAAAAAAATATTTTTTTAATTTTTCCTTTTCTTTTATAGATATTACAAAAAATACCAAAAATATTTTATTTTTATTAATATTATCTTTATAAAAATTTTCAAAAATATTCTTCTTTAACTTCAAAATCCGTTTAATTCTTTCTTCTTATCCTCTATATTGTTTAATTCTTATGACGTCATTCAACCAACGCGAGTGTAGAGGGTGTGGACAACCATGTGATGGCTTCTATTATTATCTATGTACGTGCCAACAGTGTGGTGTTAATCTTCTAGATGGAACTTGTTTAAATTGCACTTATGGCGATGGAAAGCCAGTCACTTGTTGTGGGTGTGAAGGCCCGTTAAAAGGTGGATTTTGTTCGTTTTGCGCTTCGAGAAATGAAAATTCATTTGCTTATGATTCAAATTCGAATTATTTCAATAATGATCAAAATTTTTCCGACTACACTCCGCAACCCCAGTACGAGACATACTTGTGAAGTTATGTGGAAACAATTCTCATTATGGCTATGACTGTCTACCACGATTTCCGCTTGTCTATGAGCAGGAATCGTGTTACAATCAAAACTATAATGATAATTATTATTCACATAATTCACCAAGTTTTCTTTGTTGTGATAATTGCGAGGGTCCTCACGAGACTTTCCAGTGTCAACCGATGAACCAAAATTTTTATACTAATTCTTTCGGTTTTGACCAAATTCAACCCCTGCAGTATTACAACATTCATCAACCTCCCGAGGAAAGCGTTAAAGAATTTGAAGAGCAACCAAAAACTATAGTGATATCCGCTTTGGAAGGAGAGTTTCAACCTCTATAAGAAACGAGTGTGGAGATTTTGCAAGCCAAATATGACCTAATGAAATCGATACAAACCTTTTTAAAGAAGTTTAATCGTATATCTTTTGGAGAAACACCAAATATTTTATTACTAGCTTGGGAGAAGTTTTTTGAAATTCAGCATGCTAAACCGGAGGATATATAAGATTTGCTTCATAAACTTCTTGAAGATTTAAAAATTATAAGTAAGGAGTTAGCAGAATTTATTTATTCTCCGAGTTGGAATCGTCCTACTTTCTACGACGTTGATGATGATGAGTATACTATTATATATAGACCGTCTAAAGCAATCACACCCGACTTATCAATCGAGGAGCCTGATAACTCTCTAAGTATGGGGAACGAGCATCTTAGCACTATTCTGGAAACGAAATCAGACAAAGTAATAAAGTCTAGTGTCGAGAACCTCGTCCCAATCCCAAGAGAGTCCGAATGTGTTTTCGACGATACATGTGATGTACCTTTTTGTGTTAATTCTCCTCTTCTTGATGTTCTAAACGATCACTTTGAGATTTTCTCCGATTCTAACAATGATTGTACTTCGAGTGATAACGATTCTTTTAAAGACATCGATTACATTAAGGCATCACCTCCCGAGGACTTTATCATAATGGGGAATGAGGAACTTAGCACTATTCCTAAAAAGGAATCAGACGAATTGTAACACCCCTAAATTGGGTCGCAGCGGAATAAGGGTCCGGGGCGTGTTACTTCTCAGATCAATAACACAAGATATATATAGAACGACCAAAAAGTCGTTTGAAAATGATACATTGGATTTAACAAAGTAATTGTTACATAAGCCCGAAGCTTAACTTGTTCACTTGATCAAAATACAAAGATTTTCAGCCCATACAGATAACAAAATGAAATGCGACAAAATCTTTAATGCAAGACATCCAAATCAAAACCACCAATGTATCCATCGTACCTCGTGCTTATTGATCCCCTGAAAAACATTGCTTTAAAACGTCAACAATAATGTTGGTGAATTCATAGGTTTGATAAATCATATATTGTAGGACCACAAGATTTCCCAAGTGTATGATAATGCAACAGATGCAGACATCATATAAATGTAATTACGTTGCTCTAAGCTCATGACACTGAAGCTTGACGTGTATGAATACCAAATTAATGGCCTACATTGCCCGTGGTGATGTTCTAACCCGCAACATCCTATATTCGACATGGTATACGTTCGTTTGTCCAGTGATAGCTAATCACCCGAACGGGGTTGTCAAACCCAATAGATCTATTAATAACATTCGCGCTCACAATCCCGCAATTGACAGTTCATGATAATGGGCTCAGATATGGGTTATCGCTACTTAGGCAACACGTAATCATAACATGAAACTTAACCACTTGTGTCCAATTGTAAAGCATTGCATGTTTTTCACCCCAAAAACTTTGTAAAACAAAAGCATGTAAAACGTGGGGCTATGAACTCACCTTGAGTGAGTAATGCCAAGTATATCACAAATAACGCGCCACGCGAATTGATCAAATGCAACCTAATTAAATTAAGGTCGTATAAGTACTAATCACATTAAGTACTCCTACCATGCATAAGTCTATATAGCTAATCACCATCTAAATGTTTAAGTGAAAACATGTTTATAAAATTAAAATGTTTATAAACATACTTTTGGTAAAATCGTACATAACTTTTACGTTTTCTAATCTGTTTCTTGCGTTTTTTTGCCATTCTTTATCGTATTAGACTGGTTATCATTATTTTACATTTTCCTGATTTTGACCCCCTGGTGAACAGTAACTTTTTACTGTCACATCAGACGTAAGCTTTATTTAACTCGTTTTGTTCGTCGTAACCAGTAAATGTGTATTTTATTCGTTATAGCGCCGTTTTTAACGATTTTTCGAGTATGTTCCATATTGAAAGTCCACTTATTTATGAGGTTTACAAAAATATATATTTCTTCCATGAAACAGTAAACTTTTATAAAATAGTTTTATAAACGTTATTTAATTGTCTAAACTTGCGAAATTCATAAAACTGTTCTGTTATTAATTGAAAATTACGATTTTTATCATTTGGGAATCCCAACAATATGGATAATTTGTTATAAAAATATCAAATCTTGTGTTTGATATAAATTTTATAAAAATTATTTATAAACTACGTTTACATTAATGTTAACTCGTTTTTACCATATACTTTTTCATTATTATCGTTTGACAAGCAGTTTCTTACCTTTCGGAAATTGTTTTTTTTTTCTCGTGAAGTATTATCTTAATAAAAATTATATTATAAGTTTGTCTTATACAAAAAAAAAATTGTTTTTTTTGGACAGAATGTTGGTTGTTTAGTTAGATAGTCCATTTTCAACCTTTGTTTCCTTTATTTATCATTTTGCATTTCACCAAAAGCTCTGTGCCTTATATTATATTATGTTAAATATATCATATAGTTTATTTTGTCATGGTCTATCAAGGGTTCCTTTTTTCCAAACATTACAAGTCTTTTTATTTTACATAATAACATAACTTTATAAATTAATCCATAAATCACTAGTTTTTATATGTAGTTATTTTACACAAAAACCATGTGTGTACAAGTCTTCTCATCTTTTATACTCTTATATTAATAACCATACAACATTAACATAAGTCCATAATTAACCTTAACTTGTCATAAGTATTTCTTTAACTTGAAACATGTTATGAAACCATAAAAACCCTAATTAACCCATAATCATGTTATAACACAAAACAACATGATACAATATTTTATCATCATTTTTACACTTGATATATGTATAAACAACATATATAAAAGTATATCTATGTGTCATTTCAAGTAAAAATCTCATTTTTATGATAAAATCTAAATGGTTGATTTAAGCATAACATAGATAACCCATTATGCATAAAACTCCAAATTATCAAACAAAAGGGTTCTAGTAGACCTTATGATGTGTGATGATGATGATAATCAAGTGCTAAACCCTTGTTTAGCCCTAAAATCCAAGCTTGCACTTAAGAAAACCCTTGTTTACTCAATAAAACCCTAGTCTTCCTTTTCTTGATTATTACTTGAAAATGCTTAGCCAATGCTTGGAAATACCTTAGAATGTCTTATAATGGATGTGTATAGAAGGGTATAGGTTAAATAAAATTTTGTATGGGTTTGTGTGGGTGAGAGTATTGAGCCGTGAGCTCTATGGGACCAAAAGAGGGTTTTTGTTTGATTTTTACTAAGTGTATAAGAGTTGTGTGATGTCTCTCATTAGTTACTTGCACTTATAAAGTTCAATGGTCAAAAAGTAAGCCAATAGTATTCAAAGACAAGTTCATGGTCTTAAGGAATATGGTTTTCTTGTCTTAAGTCAAAGAAACATAGATAGACTAGGTTTTAATGTAAGGTAGATGTACATTGACCAAGTTGTATGAGAAAATTGCATTTTCTCATCTTATATATGTTGTTGCCGTTTGATTTAGGGGGGGTTTCTAGAAACTTTTTGGCTAGATAACATATTACTAGTGAATTTATAAACAAGTTACAACTTGTAACTTTATTTAAATGATGTCCATTTGCAAGTATTTGTGTATTACTTTATTTTCTAGTGTACAAAGTGTAAGTAACATTTACTTGGCTAAAGTTTAATAAAACTTTAGGTATCGGGTATAATCGTGGGTATTTGTTGAAGCGTTAATAAATTAACGTGTTTCCGGTTATGCTTAAACGTACATTTATCGCGAAACGTATTTAACTTACGTAACCAATAAAACAAATGAACGACGACCATAATTATCATTAAAATAATTATATAACACATGATTGATGTAAACGTTTGATGGTTTAATGCCCGTTTACATTAAACGATAATATTTGGCGTACGCGATTTAACCTAACGTTTACAATTTCAAGCGAACACGTACAATACAAAAGGTACATTGTGGATTTGTTGACGTCGTCAATGACTTGAAAACACAGGGTGTTATAGACTTCCCCCGTTAAACGAGCCTTGTCCTCAAGGCTCACAATGCAGCACTTGACGACGATGCGGTCTTGGTGAAGAGGTGTGGGTATTTCTTCTTGAATTGGTCTTCACGTTCCCATGTGAACTCAGGACCTCTCTTGGAGTTCCATCGAACTTTGACTAATGGGATTCGGCTTCTCTTCAACCGTTTAACTTCACGACCCACTATTTCTAATGGTTCCTCAACAAAATGAAGCTTGTCATCAAGATGAAGTCCATCCAACGGAACGGCTAATGGTTCGTCGGCATGACACTTTTTCAGGTTAGACACATGGAATGTATTATGAACTCTACTCAACTCTTCAGGAAGATCGAGCTTGTAAGCAACCTCTCCAACCTTTTCTAACACCTTGAAAGGTCCAACATACCTAGGGTTTAACTTCCCCCGTTTGCCAAAACGTACGACCCCTTTCCAAGGCGAAACTTTAAGCATAACTTTTATTCCCGATGGGAATTCATTGGTTTACTTTTCAAGTCAGCTAACTCTTTTGTCGGATCTACGAGCGGATGGTATCTATTGTCATTGATGGATGATTTTCTCAGTGGTTCTTGGATTAGTTTTGGACCGAGTATTTGAGCTTCTCCAACTTCAGTCCAACAAACAGTTGTGACGGACACTTTCGACCAAAAGTGATTCAAAATGGTGCAGGCCTTGTGCTAGCGTTATAGCTATTGTTTATGAGAACTCGCTAATGGCAAATGGGTACCAACCCTTTCAAGTCGATCGCACAAGCACGCATAGCATATCCTGAGAGTTTTGAATGTCCTCTCGCTTGCCTGTCTGTTTGTGGATGTACGCAGTACTCATATCCAAATTTGTACCCAAAGCGTTTGAAGTGACACTCCATAAATTAGATGCGAATCTCGGTCCACGATCACAAATGATGAGAGGGTATTCATGCCTCGTGACCACACTCCTTTAGGTACAATCTATGCAAGTTATCAAAAGATCGGTCTCCTCTTGGTTTGTGTGAAGATCGCAGATCTTAGTAAAGTGAGTCGGTCAACGATCACCCAAATTGTGTCATAGCCTTGAGACGTCTTAGGAAGCTTCGTGACAAAATCCATAGTGATGTTGTCCCACTTCCATTCGGGTATCTTGGGTTGTACCAACAATCCTGATGGCCTTTGATGTTCGGCCTTGACCTTAGCACAGGTCAAACACTTGCTAACATAAGTGGCTATGTCGGCTTTCATGTTGGGCCACCAATATAGCTTCTTCATGTCTTGGTACATTTTGTCGGAACCCGGATGAATAGAGTATTTTGATTTGTGGGATTCGTGCATGATTACAGTCCGTAAATCCCCATAACAAGGTAGCCAACTTCTGCCATTGAGGCACAGGGTTCCATCCGCACGTGGTTCCAACTTTTGTTCTCTAATTGCTTCTGGAAATTTAGCATTTTCAATCAACATTCCCCCAACGTCTTCACTCTTAATGTTATCTGGTTTTCGCGCTTCAGTCTGAGCATTTAAGATCTGTTTGGGAAGATCCAAGCTAATAGTCATGACTAAGGCTCGAACTCTTAACGGTGGTTCTCGTTCTTTCCTGCTCAAAGCATCAGCAACGACATTTGCTTTCCCCGGGTGTGATAACGAATATCGCAATGTAATCACTAGCAACTCGTACATCGGCGTTGCCTCGTGTTCAAACCTTTTGATTAAAATTGTGTTACAAACTTTGTGATCGGTGAACACCGTTCCTTAGTTCATATAATTAATGTCTCCAGATTTTGAGGGAAGCGAAACACTGCACCATGTTCTAATGCATAAGTTGTTAGGTTCTTCTCATGAATCTTCAACTGGCGTGATGCATAAGAAATCACTTTTTCTCTTTGCATCAACACAGCGCCCAAACCCTTCTTTGAAGCGTCGCAGTATGCGATGAAATCTTCGCTTCCTTCAGGTAATGCAAGGATTGGTGCACTGCATAACTTTTGCTTCAACAGTTGAAAGGCTGTTCTTGTTTATCGCCCCACTCAAACTTGATCTTCTTTTGAGTAAGCTTAGTCATTGGTTTGGCGATCTTTGAAAACCCTTCAATGAATCTTCGGTAATACCCAGCAAGACATAAAAATTGACCAATCTCCGTTGGTGACTTAGGAGATGTCCAATCTTTGATGGATTCATTTGGCTTGATCCACAAACTTCCTTACTTTCTATTATGATCACTGTGACGAGGAACTGTACCTTGGGAATCCTATAAAATTTCACATTGGAAAACTTGGCATACAATCTCTCCTTCTAAGCAATTTAAGATTTGCTTAAGGTGTTCTTCGTGTTCTTTCTTGTTCTTCGAATATATCAAAATATCGTCAATAAAGACAATCAGAATTTATCCAGATATGGTTTGCATACTCCGATTCTTAAGGTCGTGAATAAGGCAGGTGCGTGGTTTGTCAGAACCAAGGCATAACTTGAAATTCGTAATGGCCATAACGAGTTCTGAAGCAGGTCTTCGGAATGTCTTCTTCTCGAACCCTCAATTGGTGATAACCTGGACCTTCTTAGGTCGATTTTCGAGTAGACACTCGACCCTTGGAGCTGATTAAATAAATCATCAATTCTTGGGAGCGGATAACGGTTCTTCACCGTTAGTTTATTCAATTCGGTATCAATGCACATCCGGATTGGGGAACCGTCTTTTTCTTGAAACAAGACTGGAGGCCTCCCCAGGGCGAGGAACTGGGTTTATAAAGACTTTGTTGGATAGCTATTTCTGGATGCTCAGATAACTCTTTCATTTCGGAAAGGCGCCACAATCGATAATGGTGCCTGGCTATAGGTGCTGCTCAAAGGTACCAAATTAATTTGAACTCCACTTGTCGAGTCGGAGGAAGAACCCGGAATTCTTAAGGAAATACTTTTGTGAGTCTTGAATATGGTACGTTCTCAAGTCGCTTCTTCTTTCGACTTGTAATTCACCCTCTTTCGTGGTATCATGTGCTAGAAAAGCGCAAGTTTTTGATTATAGTGTTGTACTCTATGTATTTAGAATTAGGACTTAATTAATTAGAAAATCACCTATCTTGATTAAATATGGAAACTATATTATAGGAAGCCTTTTTCCATGTACTTTGCGTTTAGTGCCTGAAATGATGTGTTAATAGGGTCACATTTCCCTGCTGTACTTCCATCACGTGTATGATTAAGGTTTTATTTTTTTCCAGGATATTTCAGAACAATTTCTTGGTACACACAATGACGCTTGGTCTTCGCCAAACCAATCCATTACGATTTTTAGCATCTGAAACTACCAACGGTCTACAGGCATTAAGTTACATTGAATTGGTGGTTTAGGAAGTTTAATGTGCAACCTTAAGAAC
This sequence comes from Tanacetum coccineum, assembly GCA_026074375.1. NCBI lineage: Eukaryota > Viridiplantae > Streptophyta > Magnoliopsida > Asterales > Asteraceae > Tanacetum > Tanacetum coccineum. The sequence goes on along the minus strand of BQNB010009506.1, from coordinate 12,909 downwards.
TATAGTGTTTAAACCCAATTATTCCTTCGTCAAGATGTTCGACATTCATAATAGTGAGCTAGGGTAGATGATCGTCGATGTCAATTTGGGTGCTAAATGCAGTAGACACTATGCTCTGCGTCGGCAACGTATCAAACAAGATATAAGCATAGCGGTTGTTTAGAAGAAACGTACCCGCAACGACGTTGTCTGGATTTGCCCCCGCATTTCCAACCACATACACCTTTGCTGGAGCCCTGTCATTCCCAGCTTGATTACCACGGTTGCCTTTGTTGTTCTTCATCCTTGGACATTCCTTTTTAAAGTGTCCCTGAACTCCGCACTCAAAACAAGTAGGTTTCTGACCCGATCCGGTGCCCTTCTGGTTGTTAATGTTGTTGGCATTTCCCGTACCCCTACAGTCACGGGCGATGTGACCATATTTGTTGCATTTATAGCACTTTGGAGCACACGGACCTTCATGGTGGTAATTGCATTTTGAGCATAGGGGCCTAGATCCCCCATATTGTTTCTTATCACCCGATCCAGCAGTGTATGCCCTGCCGGTGTTTTGCCTCTTATTTTGTTGTTGTTGTTGATTCTGATTGTTTCGGGAAGTGTTTTCAAACTTCCTCTTGTTTTCAGCTTGTCTTTCCGCCATGGTACTGACTCTCTTGTCCATCAGTTCAGTGGCCATCTCGATAGCCTCTTGCATGGTCTTTGGCTTTGAAGCTTACGATGTTCCCTGGTTCATGTGGGCAAACTCCCCCGACATACCTTTCAATTTTGTCTGACTCCTCAGGGAACATCCTTACACGAGAAGTGCTAGTTCTTGTAAACATTGGTTGTTACCTGAATAACATCTTGTTCCTATCACTTTCAAGTTCCAACAATTTCGAGCCGCAAGCTTCTTCATTTACTTTCTCGTGGACAAATATTTGTCGGTCATCATCTTCCTCCTCCTAGACATGACCCAAGTCGTTAAATATTACATCTTCATGAGTAACATCATAACATGGAATTCAACATGTTTAGAGCACCTTGCTAAAGATTACAAGTAGAGAACTTGACCCTGGTTTTCCACCGAGCAGTTGCTTATTCGGAAGACAGTCTCCATTCTTTCAAACCATTGGGTTAACTCAACCACTCCCTCAGTGCCCTTGAAATACAAAGGTTTGCACTTCATGAAATCCTGGTAAGTGCACTCTCTAGCAACGCGTTCAGATCCACCTGAACATTGTTCCCGAAAGTTATGGTTGTCAATTGCCATTCTGGTTGCGTCACGTGCGGCCAAAAGGCCATTGGACACTTGTCTATCATAGCTAGGGAGTTGAGCTTGAGTGACCGTAGTGGTTGTGGTTGTTGTTAGGGCTGGTGTTGTTGTGACGGTGTTGACCTTGTGGTACTGTTTTGGTGCCATTTTCTTCAATCACAAGAAAAATACAATATCTGTGTAGATTCATAAAATCATAACCATGACATGACATATCCATGATAAATAAAGTGAGATCACATCACACAGTGAATGAAATGTACAATGAATTGTAATTACAATGCTCAAAAACCAAATCGACTTTTATTCATCTGAAATTCGATTATAAACATGACATAATACCACATTCCATATATAACTGGAAAACATACATGATTGGTTTCTGATACAATAATGATCATAATGTTTAGTTACAACAACAAACAAAAAATAATAACCCTAGCCTTACTAGCCGTGATTTAACCTCGTAATACATAGTAGGCTATTACAAAACGACTAGCCATAACAAAGTCTAATCTAAGAACTGCTACCAGCCTCCTCTGGCAGCTCTGGCTGTGCAGGACCCCCAACGGGTCCCTGCTATCCCTGTAATGCAGTAACCTGCCCCTGTAATGTCATCACCTGCCCTTGTAAAGTTGTCACCTGCCCCTGCAGTATGGTGACCAATCCCTGAAGTGGAATCATCTCTCTCTGTAGTGTCTGCATAACAGTCAATGTCTGAATAATCTGTTGCTGTCGAGTATGATTAGCAGCTCTCAACTCTCTCATCTCCTCACGCCTTCCGCGATCTGTCTCTAGCAAATCTAAAATCGCTCTCCGTCTACTACGATCCGCTGACTGTAACTCTGTGATCTCTGACATATGTGCATGAACTGTGGTGCGTAGTGACATAACCTCTGCACGCGCAAGATCACTCGCATCTATAGATTTTCCCCAAGCCTCCCTAGACATCCTAGCCTCAGTCTCCATCAAAAGACATGTATGTGCATGTCCACGTCTGTCTCTAAACAGCGTATTGACCCGACAAGCCAATAACTGTCTCTGGCTCTGCTCGTCATCCAACATCGTGTAGATCTCATCTGTGTCTCGCCTAACCATAGACTCAAAATCTCTCACGTGTGCACCTAACTCTGTGTCGGTACTAACCGGAGCTCCCTGTAGGGTCTCAACAATCTCATCCCATGAATCCGTGATCCCATATCCAACATATCTCTTTGGGTCACGTCTGATCTCTCTGTCCATAGTGGCAACAAAGCCGTAATCTGCCCTAAGACCTCCAGCTGGTCTCGTAGCAGCAGCGGCGGAGCTCTCTCCTACCTCATAACTAGGACTAAGAGCTATACCTAACCTCTTCCGAGGTGGTAGGTTAACCTGGGTTATCCTCTTATGACTTGGCATGAGGGTAACAACATTGTGTTGGATTAATGGAAAGTAGGGAGCTGATAGGGCAGGGGTGTGGATGCATCTGGTCTGGTGGGGGAGAGTATGAAGGGTAGTGGTAATAGTAGAGAATGGGAAGTAGCTACAGCCTTAGCTCTCATCCGAATCGTGGTAACTCGATAGCCCAATGAACGAATAGGACTATGAGGTGGTGATGTCAATACAGGTGAGGGTGGTGATAATGGGAAAGGAATCTGTTGGTGGTGAATGGAAGCCATGAGATAGTGTGATGTGGTGGGTAAGATATAGCAAGCAGTCTGGCAAACCTCAGAATCTAGTCCTTGTGGTATAGGTAACTGGGCTCTGAATAGTAACCTAGTGTATTACGATATGGCAGGGTAAGGTGGGGTGTGGCCGCAGACTCATCAGTCTTAAACGGCTCAGTCTCCTACTGCAGATGGTGGAGTAGTCTGGTAAAGCAACAACTACAGGGTAGGCAGGAGCTAAGTGCTCCTCCTCCGCCTCCTCGTCGACCTCAAACAATCCCATCTCTCATCCTGATTCCTCCTCATCGGTGTCCGTGTCCATATCATCATCCTCATCGATGTCCATCTCGTCATCTCCGTCTAATCTCACCATCAGCAGGAATAGTCTGATGGATCCTCCTCAGGGTCCTCATCGTCATCCTCTTCCGGATCTGCCTCTGGATCAGTATCTAGAACATAATCAGGTGACTGTGCAGTAGGTGGAGCATCCTCAGCACCTAGCTGATCCTCAGTAACAATCTCATCGTTAGCATACTCTGGACCTGGAACATAATCTGGCGAAAGTGGTGCCTGCTCTGGCTCCTCAGGGCCAGGCACGTAATCTAGAGAGGGTGGTGCATGAAGAGCGGCCCTCAAGTATGGGTCCTTGGTATGTAGGGGTAGCTAAAGGTACTCGGGATCATCGGATTGGTGATCCTATGTCTGATAGATCCTCAAATGTACTGGACACTGCTGTGTATGTGATCCCCGATTCATCCGAATCTGACATGACTGAATCTGAAAATTCAAAATAGCTTTTATTAGTATTTAATATAAGACTCTTATAGTAATATACATTTATGATATAACATGTAATCAACTTGAATGATCTAGTCAAACCAAACTAATGCAACAAGTAGTGGTAGCATGATGTATTGCACATATGTATGGTTCCGTGTACAAACCCGTTGTATGAATTTTCATTGTTGAAAACGGTTATTAGTACAGCATAATATTGACCTGGTTCTCTATAACCTTGGCTCTTGATACCAATCTGTAACACCCCCAATTTGGGTCGCAGCGGAATAAGGGTCCGGGGCGTGTTACTTCTCAGATCAATAACACAAGATATATATAGAACGACCAAAAAGTCGTTTGAAAACGATACATTGGATTTAACAAAGTAATTGTTACATAAGCCCGAAGCTTAACTTGTTCACTTGATCAAAATACAAAGATTTTCAGCCCATAACAGATAACAAAATGAAATGCGACAAAATCTTTAATGCAAGACATCCAAATCAAAACCACCAATGTATCCATCGCAACTTGTGCTTATTGATCCCCTGAAAAACATTGCTTTAAAACGTCAACAATAATGTTGGTGAATTCATAGGTTTGATAAATCATATATTGTAGGACCACAAGATTTCCCAAGTGTATGATAATGCAACAGATGCAGACATCATATAAATGTAATTACGTGCTCTTATGCTAATGACACTGAAGCTTGACGTGTATGAATACCAAATTAATGGCCTAACATTAGCCCGTGGTTTGATGTTCTAACCCGCAACATCCTATATTCGACATGGTATACGTTCGTTTGTCCAGTGATAGCTAATCACCCGAACGGGGTTGTCAAACCCAATAGATCTATTAATAACATTCGCGCTCACAATCCCGCAATTGACAGTTCATGATAATGGGCTCAGATATGGGTTATCGCTACTTAGGCAACACGTAATCATAACATGAAACTTAACCACTTGTTGTCTCAAATGTAAGATTGCATGTTTTTCAACCCGAAAGACTTTATAAGAACTCAAAAGCATCACTAAATGTTGGGGCTATGTAACTCACCTGAGTGAGTAATGCAAGTATGTCACAAAATAACGTGCCACGCGAATTGATCAAATGTCAACTATTAAATTAAGGTCGTATAAGTACTAATCATATTAAGTACTCCTACCATGCATAAGTCTTATAGTAATCACTCATCTATATGTTTAATTAAGTGAAAACATGTTTATAAAATTAAAATGTTTATAAACATACTTTTGGTAAAATCGTCATAACTTTCACGTTTCTAATCCGTTTCTTGCGTTTCTTATGCCCATCTTTTCGTATTAAGACGAGTTATCATAATTTGACATTTTCCATATTTTGACCCCCTGGTGAACAGTAACTTTTACTGTTCACATCAGACGTAAGTTTTATTTAACTCGTATTTGTTGTCGTAAACCCCGTAAATGTCGTATTTTATTCGTTATAGCTCCGTTTTTAACGATTCTTTCGAGCACGTTCTCGTAATTGAAAGTCCTACTTATTTATGAGGTTTACAAAAATAAATATTTCTGTCATGAACAGTAACTTTTATAAAAATAGTTTTATAAAAGTATTAATTGTCGTAAACTTGCGAAATTCATAACTCGTTCGTTATTAATTGAAAAATTACGATTCTTATCATTTTGGAATCCTAAAAATATGTATTATTTTGTTAAAATCATCAAACTTTCTGTTTTGATTTAAATTTATAAAAATTATTTTATAAACTCCGGTTTAATTTAACGTTATAACTCGTTTTTACATAAACTTTTTCGTTATTAATCCGTTTGACAAGTTTCTTACCTTTTCGGAATCGTCGTGAAATGTATTATCTTATAAAAACATATTATAAGTATGTTTTATACAAAATTTTGGACAGAATGTTGGTGTTTGTTTGATAAGTCCATTTTCAACCTTTGTTTCCTTTATTTATCATTTTGTATTTCACCAAAAGTCCCATATGTGCCTTATATTTTATATATGTCATATATCATATGTTTATTATGTCCATGGTCCATCAAGGTCCTTTTTGTCCCAACATTACAAGTTCTTTATTTTACATAATAAACCATAACTTTTATAATTAATCATAAATCACTAGTTTTTATATATAGTTATTTTACATAAAAACCATGTGTGTACAAGTCTTCTCATCATTTATATTCTTATATTAATAATCATACAACATTAACATAAGTCCATAATTAACCTTAACTAGTCATATGTATTTCTTTAACTTGAAACATATTAAGAAACCATAAAAACCCTAATTAACCCATAATCATTTTTACACCAAAATAACTTGATACAATATTTTCTCATCCTTTTTAGTATGATATAAGTAATAACACCACATGTATATAAGTATACAAAATGATCATTACTAGTGAAAACTTCATTTACAAGTTAAAATCTTAAATGGTGATTCAACTAAAATAGAACTAATCATATGCATAACAATGAAAATTATAAGAATGTAAAGGGTTCTAGTAGACCTTATAGGGTATGAAGATGATGATAAACAAATGCTAAACCCTTGTTTAGCCCTAGAATCCAAGCTTGCACAAAGAAAACCCTTGTTTTCTTAATAAAAACCCTAGCTTTCCTTTTCTTGATTATTACTTGTAAATGGTGATTCAATGGTTGGAAACACCTTAGAATATCTTAGAATGGATGTGTATAGGAGTGTATAGGTTGTATAAAATTTTGTATGGATTGTGTTGGGTCTTTGTTTCTTGCCGTGAGCCTAAGGAGAGAAAGAGAGGGAATTTGTGAAAATTTTACTAAGTGTTTTGTGCTCTATGTGTTACTATCTAGTTACTTGCATGTATATATGACTTTCAATGGTCAATAGTCAAGTGTAAACATTCAACAAACATAATGAGGGTTTTGGGGATTCTTGTTTATGTGTTATGAGTCAAAGAAACAAAGTAAGGCTAGGTTTTAATTGCAAGAGATGTACCATTGACCAAAGTGTGTAAAAATTGTATTTTTCTATCATACATATGTATGTATGCCGTATGATGTGATGAGGGAGGGAGTATATGTTTGGGGTTTCTAGAAACTTTTTGGCTAGATAACAATTTATAGTGAATTTATAAACAAGTTACAACTTGTAACTTTATTTAAATGATGTCCATTTGCAAGTATTTGTGTATTATTTTATTTTCTAGTGTACAAAGTGTAAGTAACATTTACTTGGCTAAAGTTTAATAAAACTTTAGGTATTGGGTATAATCGTGGGTATTTGTTGAAGCGTTAATAAATTAACGTGTTTCTGGTTATGCTTAAACGTACATTTATCGCGAAACGTATTTAACTTACGTAACCAATAAAACAACTGAACGACGACCATAATTATCATTAAAATAATTATATAACACATGATTGATGTAAACGTTTGATGGTTTAATGCCCGTTTACATTAAACGATAATATTTGGCGTACGCGATTTAACCTAATGTTTACAATTTCAAGCGAATACGTACAATACAAAAGGTACATTGTGGATTTGTTGACGTCGTCAATGACTTGAAAACACAGGGTGTTATATAATTTGTCATTATAAATAGTTATTAATGAGAATGCAATACCCATGGGGTTTTTTATCATTCAACATGGGTTCAGGTTCAAGTTATGTTTTGGGCTTTTCAAACTTAGCGAAATGAAAACAAACTGAACACAGCGCCTAACAGAATCGCGGGAGCTATGGACTAAGCTCTTTGTTCTTTTATCGAAGAAACTTCAGGTATACATTTCCATAAATATTTGATCATGTTTTCGGATTTTACCTTTTATTGATAAATGTGCTATGTGAGAGTAAAGTTTTATTTACCACATCTTTATTACTTGTAGAGGGAAAGAGAGGGAATGAAGTAGAGGCGGGTACAGGAGATGCGGTGCAGGGCAAAACGTCTCAGACGGGCTCTCTTAAATGCTTGGCTTTTGGCGGGCTTTTACACTGGCATGTAAGTAGTGCTTCATGCTCTTTTAGAATACAAACAAAGCAAGTGGTCAAAACTTGCGAATGAGGGGAGAGTTAGATGTGGTTTTCAAACTTCAAACAAAACTCAACAATAATTTTTCTTTCTTTAACTTTTTTCTGTATTGGTCTTTCAGAGTGCATTGAACTCGCAACCACTGTTTGGCCAATCGAAATGAAGTACAACAAAATATATGTTGATACCGGGTTCACGTCAAAACAGACTGATAAAAAAACCCAAACGACTAAAAAAACCATTTTTCCCGGAAAACATTTTATAAACCATATTCTACATAAAAGAGTTCCCATCATTATACCAAAATGCATAGACATTTACTCAAGGATAATAATCAGTAGTCAAAATAACACATGTCCAGGGACCAGGGCCTATTTTTTCTTCTTTAGGTTCATGGATTAATTAGACAGTAGCCGGCCAACCCATCTTGACATGTTTCATTTCTAAACAGATTATTAAGTTTCCCCTATTTGACCCATTGCAGACATATTAGAATTCAATTGATCCATTTACTTGGAAAATCTAATTTTAAAGTGTCCTTTTATGATTCCAGCTCATGATTAATAAGAGATGGGAAGTACATATTGAAACACGCTGAGAAGGAAAAGGAAACCGGACTCACTTCATTGGGGTAGAGACGATACAGAAATTCGATTGTGATTATGCTTATGTAAGTTTTCGGATGCACCCAATTAAATTACATCTTTCAAAGATAATTAAGTTATATTTTTACCTAACCGCAATGGAAATAATAATGTAGGTTCTTAGACATATTTGTTAACATGTGTTGTTGGCCACTGCAACTAATATAAAGGATTCTTTAGAACATCGGCGTTGTGGTACAGCTCCAATAACTGTAAGTTTAGCCTTAAAGGTGGAAGCTTCAACCCATTGACATTTGAATAGGTTAATTTTAGTTATGTTTTGACTTATACCATCAAATAAGTGAATCTAATATCTTAGCTCTAGGAAAATAGGTCAAATGGGTTGACGGATTAAAATTCCATTTTTGTATTAAGACTATACATAGTATTTATTATCGTTATTACTGAAATATCATGGAGTTCTAAAAAATTGCAAAAAAAAATATTTGTGGGTCAGCCGAACCTACCCTGCCTGTTTCAACCCGCGCGTAATATGACCATTTTGACCCGTTATCCATCCCACCAAATGAGCAAGCGTCTCCTGCCATATTCCCAGAACATTTTTTGATTTGTACGTCATCATGTTTTTCTTAACAACTCATTATCTTCACAAATTTAACAGAAAGTGGGAACATACAAGGGGAAGAAGTTACTGCTTTCTTTCACTATATGGAATATTAAGCTCGAGGTTCTCTGCCTTCAAAGTTCGATTGTGATTAAGCTTATTTAAATTTTTGAATATCTTGCGTGGTCTGGGAAAATCATTCCTTGAGTTATACCTAATGGTACTTTTTGTATGATTGCAGAAAGTATTCGCGTCGTCCAAAAGAACGAAGGTTACATGGCATATTCAAATAAACGACCGGAACATTTAATGTCTATAGGTATATCAAGTTTTAACTTTTCATGTATATGGATGGATGCTTTAAAACTATGTTAGTGCTACGTAGAGTGCTTATGAAAGTGTTATCAGTTTTGAGTTACATTTTGTAGGAAAAGGTATAGCCACGAAACAAAAAATCAGTAGTTGCAATCCACATGATAATAACACATGTACACATACTAGCGCCCAGGTAGACTGAAATGTTACCATCGTTAACAACCAGATTCCAACATAATTTTTTATTCACATTTTATTTTCCTCTTTGAATTGTGCAGAACCACCATCAATATACATGTAACTAAAATGCATAAAAATGTGATGGTTGCTTATGGTACCTATAATGTTGTATTTCAGCAATGGCGTGCCCAGCAGCTTGCAACCGAGGAGGCCGAAGACAATGACAACTCTCAGCCCTGTTGGTAGTGATTGGTAAGCGACTTCGAGCTTTTCGTTTTACTTTTTTTTCTATTATATAGATCTAAGCTTCTGATCAGTTGTGCTTACTTATTATATTTTGTCTAGGTGGAAGATAATTAGGCAGAAGAGAACGAAAAACACATCCCATGTACTAATTCTTACTATGAAACCATCTTTAAAACACCTTCGCTGTTCCCAACCTATCCTCTAACCTTATGAAACTATAAGCTTTGCTAAACCACGAGCATACAGTAATGCGCTTAGATGCTCAAAATTTAAATTATCATTTTGTTAACAATTAGGACTGTTTGATAACCTGTAAACTCTTATTTGATCACTTTCATTACAATTTAAATAGTCATTCACATGGATTTAGAAAAAAGTAGTGACTACATCAAGTATTACAATTAAATTGTGTGTGAAATATCTTAGAGTTCATTATCCATTTTAATGTTAAGTCATTATAAGGAATTGCTTTAAGTTTATATCTACGACACTTAGAGCATAGGGAACGGAGGACCACCCCTGATGATCTTATATCAGTTGTAAAAGTATATATTACCTAGCACTTTACTGCAACCGGGAATCTTCCTTTCGGCGCTAAATGTGACTTGGCAGATGTAAATAATGTGCCTAAGCTTGGTCTTAGTTATTGTTATTGTGTGATCAATGAAATTCATAGAAGTTGGTTATGATGGTTAAACTAGATGCCTTGCATATGTCTGTTTCCGATTTAAAACGATTCTATATAGTGATACACTTAGATGCTCAAAATTCGAATAATCAGTTTGTTAAAACCAGGATTGTTCTTACTTGATCACTCTCGCCCCAATATAGTCGTTTACATGGATTTCAAAAAAGTAGTGACCCACCTGATATTAACATAAAGAAAGCATCAAGTGTTGCAATTAATTTGTGAAAGTCAGTCCACAGATTTTATAATGTTGTTTACCAAAGGTAAAGATTTTTATATCACTGCTTTCAATAGTTGGATGCGTGGAAGATTATGTCTTTTCTATCTTTTGCTACAGGAACTAACCATTACTAGAGGCGAAGACATACAGTAAATCCCATATAAATCTATATCCCTGCTTTCAGAATGCTTACAACTCTGTATGTGTAAATGTTCATAATTCATCATGCGTTGGATGTATGATGAACATTAGTGATCAAATCTTAGAGAAGTAATAGACGGTAAGATGTAACATACACGGCATGAACTTAAGTTAACTTCGTAAAAAGCTTTAGTAAGTCGTTCATCTTTTAAGATTATACACATGTAGTATACAATGTTAACGGGTAGCTTTGTTAGTGAATTTAGACGGAATAACTTTCTTATAGCTTTAATGCTAAAACACCTAAAAATGTTGCATCATATGCAGGTGCGAGAAGCTCGAGAAGGCACAAACTGGCATTAAGACACTAACTTCTTTAAGAAAGAATGTGACGGCTAAGGCAATTTCTTCCTGTCGCACATTTAAATTGATGTTAACTTGCTGCTTCTATTGTTGGTATAGTAGAACCATAGCAAGTTTGCAAGAGTATTGATATTATTAGTTTGTAACATCTCAAACAATGAAGTATGATTTTTGAGATCAATTTATATTATTTGAAACCAAATTTATTAGCATAAAGGTCTTTTGTAACCTTTAATTGATATTATTTATATCTTGCAAACGCAAACGCCCCACATCGAAGAGGGGGTTGCAAACACCTCGCAGCGGAGCGCGGGGAAACCCCCTCGTTAGTAACAATCTTTAAGAAAATAAACCAATTCAACATTTGTACTTATTACTCTCTTAATTCACTCTCACTTAAAAATACTACTATACAAGGCATTCTGACATGTGTGATGCACCTGTTTTATTTACTATTGCAAATGAAACTCTTATTTGTATCAATAACTTATTTTTATATCGGATGTATGTTAACGGATCAAAGTGTATACAAACGTATTAGGTCAAAATTATTTGGCTCAAGTTGACTCATTGGTTTACTTTTGTGAGTGATAAGTTCGAGTCAAGATAGTTTTGAGTAGTCACTCATTTAAGTCTCTAAGCCCAAGCCTATATTTTTTTGTAGCCTTATGCAGATGGTTACTTTTTATTACTATTGACTATCTACATTATTCTATAATTCTATATGATGATGATTTTTAAAGGATACTAAAATAATATGTCTAAACTTCAATGATATTAGTTTTTTTAATTAATGGTGGTGGTTGGAGTTGCTTTGAAATTTGTTGGGTATAAAACATGTTTCAGTTGGAGTTTTTATTTCGTCGTGACATTATACCAGACATGGTTGATATCTTTTTGACATTGTTCCAGACATGCACCGGAGTTTTTTATTTGTTTCATGAGGGTGTTATAATTTGAGACAAAATATCAACCAGTGGTATAATGTCACACACCACCAAGGCGGAAACGCTAGGTGTAACATATTAATAAACATCACGTAAGATGATAGACAAAACATCATACATGAAATAAGGTAAAAGAAAGATATTCGAATTACAACACTTCAAGTACAAGTTTAAAAATACACAAGTTAACATAGTTGTTTTTCTTCCGAACATGGATCACCCAAAAGACAATAACTTAAAAGAAAGTAGACATCTTGAACAGGTACAAATGCAAACACACTAATTTTTCCACTTTAGGAACGTCACCTGAAAAGCATGATAAAAAGGGTCAACTATTGAAAATAGTTGGTGAGCTCACAGGATTAAGAACACAAAATAGTTTTATAAAATAGTAGATGTCCGATAAAAGTTTGCCAACTCAATGGCAAATTATCAAAAACAGCTGTCCACACCGAAATCAACTTCCAAATAAGTTAAGAGTCCAAAATGAATCAAGTTTTCAAAACAGTTCCCGTTACATAAAGTAACGTAATACAAAATCTATTCAACATATATGTATGCTATAGTGTTCATGCGAGGCACTACTTAAACGTATTCAGCCTAACCGTTCCAAACATCCAATCAAGTTCCAGTTGTATAGTGTGGCACAAACACTTAGTACTATGCACCCTTGTGCGAGGAGTGGGGAGGGGCTAATCTCCTAATAGCTCTATCCATAAGTACTAACGTCTCAATCCCGATGATGAGGATAATGAGTTAAAAGTAGTGGCGGGTTCCAAGCATACAAAAACAAACATATTAAGTTCAAGGTTCTAAGTTCAACACGTTTCCAAATTCCAACAAGTTCGAATCAAGTTCAAAGTTCAACACGTTTCCAAAGTTCAATAAGTTCAAATC